>JARHVA010001083.1:2592500-2732500 GCA_037957365.1 Torreya grandis
ATTATGAAATAAAAATCCTATGTGCATGATCTAAAAACATAATATAAAAGTAAACATAAAAGCTATAAAAAAACCCATGTGGATGTTCTAGTCAATAATCAATATTATGTCTAGGATAGATACATTGAAAAATGGGCAATAACATCGATGCAGGTGTCCCCAAGGTGAGGTAAGTGTCCATGCTATCCAAACAATAATGTTTAGAGTCTAATGACTAGATCAAAATATTTAAACAATATGTTTATATAGTTAACATACCTAGGTCTACTTGTGCATTATTGTATAAGCTAATTATAATTTCTCTTTTTTATTTTTATTATTTAAATATTGAATGTTCTAATTTATATATTTAGCACATGCATAGATTCAATATATTAGAATATATGTAAAATATAAATTCATTTATTGGATTTATTTATATATTATGATACTCCTTATTTGATTTGTATACTCTCTTATTTAATACTTATTTCCAAAAAGTGCTAAACATTTGTTGAGCCATACCTTTGAGTATTCTCATGAAATTCATAGTTTGCTCTAGGTTTATAAGCCTTTTAAGGTTTTTTCTTCTATTATTTATTTGTATTTATTATATATTTTACATTAAACATAGTGGTATTCCTAGATTAGGTGGTTATCCTATTGAATATCTTGATTTAACCCTTAGGCCACCTAAAATGTCTCAATCTAATACCTTGTTAAATTATGCTAATAGTGAGAGTGAAAATAATGACAATGAGAAAAATAATGAGAAAAATAATGAGAAAATTCTTATAGAAAATGAATTTAATCATGATAATAATGAGCATGGAAAAGTAGATAAAAATAAAGTTAAATCTATTTCATTATTTCTATAATGCATTCATGAAAATATTTAATATCTATAGAAGACCCTTAATACTATATTAGAAGATAAAAAATAAAATTGTGTTAGTGAAAAACCATTGCTCTTTATTTACAAAAATATTTAGTCTACTAGATATTGTTATCATACATCTACTAAAATTTCCTTCCCCTTGAACACATAATTTCATAATAAATATATTGGGGGCACAAGATATGTTTTCCAACCATTGTTTACTAAACATCAAACCATTATTGTTACATCCTTCATGAGAACAACTAATAATTCAACTCAATTACTAGTTTCAATGCATACATCAACACAAGTGGTTTTGTCATCCCATTTTGTGAATTCTCAAATATCAAATCAAAATCCAAATGGGTATATAGTGGACACTTTTAAAATTTATGAAAGCTTTGGAATCTTAGATTACCAACATTTAGAAAAATTCTTTGAAATAAGCTCATGATTTTGATTTAAAAGATGTACTACATATCCTTATATCATATAATATATCTTTTCAACATTTCACAATAGGTTTTGTTTCACCTAATTTTATACATTATGATGGAAAGGGTGATCCTAAACAATATCTTCAATCATTCTAAGTAACATGCCTTGGTTATGCTTTAAATAAAAATGTTTTGACCAAATTATTTCCAAGAAGTATAAATGACTACACTTTGATATCGTTCTATTATTTACCAACAGAATCCTTAAGATCATTCAAACCTTTGGTAGATCATGTTTTAACACATTTTTTAATTAACATTATAAAAATGATGTCATGTGCATAAATTTTCAAGATAAAAAAGGGAATCGATGATCTTATCCATGAATATGTCTTGAAGTATAATAAAATATTGGAAAAAATGACAAATCTAATATCAGATAAAGAGATTCAATATATATTTAATAAAAATTGATTTCTTCCTTACATGAGTCTATTGTTTTCAATAAGTTAAAATATTTTTATGACTTATGTCATATTGTTAGAGATATAGAAATGAAACTTATTTCATTGAAAAAGATTAAATATGTAACAAAGACACCAACTAAATACAATACTAAGTTTCATATCCAACCAATATATAAGTTTGAACCTATTGAGGATAAAATGGAAGAAAAAAAAGTATTTAAGTAACATCAAAATAATATAATTGAATTATCTTATCCAATGTGACCAAAAGATAATTTAGATGATTGCCTAAGTATAGAGCTTTGTTAATAATGAAGCTTGTGAAGTGTATCTTATATATCTCCCTCATCCAATGGTGGTTAATATGATTATACCTATACCAAAATCATATGATACTAATGTTTATCATGACTATCACCAATGTATGTGGAATTATATGAACATATTATTTAAATTAAATCAAAAGACACAATATCTTATTGATAATGATATAGTAACCTTTGAGGACACTCTAACAGATTTGAGATCATAACCTAAAAATCATCAAAATTAGAAGATATTCAAAAATCCATTAAAATATCATTCTAAAGAAACACTAAAAGTGTTAATGGTATATCATGAAAATCCTCCTCCACCACATTATTGGCACCTATTAGATGGGATTATTGGTAAAATTATATGTGAGATACCTCCTATGGTTCAGAGGACTTTTATTTCATTTGATGACTATGAAATTATGGATGATGACTCAAATATTAATTAATTATTTATCATGGTACATATTGATCATCAACCTATACTAATTTTTATGTTTAATAATATATATAGTGTGAGTATATATACCATTACATTATTCATGCATTTTGGATACACACAGGATGATTTATTTCCTTTAAATAAAATGGTAAAATCATTTGATGTAAAGACACAATAGGTTTTTGGTGAGATTTATTTACCTTTAAAGTTATTCTAGTACATGTTAAAATAAATTTTTTATTAATATCACATATTATATTATTTTATATGTTAATGGGATGACCTTATATTCATAAGATCTATGTAGTACATTCCATCGAGCATGGGTGTCTTAAATATATTCATGCTAATGGTGTAATTAAAATTTCATAGATTCAATATGAATATAATTTAAAATAGGAAAAATTTATTCCATGGAAAATAATTATAAAACCTACTAAGGTTAATCATATTAGGGAAAGCAACATAAAATACCATTTCTTAGGTGACGAATACTTTAGAGGCCATTGCATTAGAGATTTACAATGGACTCTTGATGTAGGTGAATCAACTTAGGAGGAATATAATGTCATGTTTTAGGTGTTATTTTTTATATTTTATAATCCTTTCACATAATTCTCTTTTTTCAATTCTTAGTCATTTACATTAAATTCTAGTTTTTCTGCCAAAATGGGAAATTCAAAAAGTTATAAGTGTTTGTAAGAGTTTTGTTGGGGATCAACCAACAATAGATTACACTTGTGAAAGAAATAAACATGGAATTATATTAGATTGACAAGTAATTAGAATGATAAACAGAAAGAACAAGAGATACAAGAAACCACCCTGAAAACTTGTATTAACAAACTCTTTACAAAAGGAATACAATTGAAGAAACTTCTTTCTTCCACACCTCTCCTAGATGTATAGATCTCTCAATAGATCTCTATTCCTCAAGAGCTCTCTCTCTCAAGAACAATCAACTCCAACAAGCCTGGATTGATTCAATTATGTACTATTCTTCACACATAATGAATTACTACAATAATCCACACTAACTACAATAAGCTAGGAAGATCTAATTCTACATATAGAATTAGGAGACTTGAGCATGCACTTCCAACAAATAGTTAAGCCACTTGAACAAGGGCTCTAAAAATAGTAATGCCAATAATAGAGATGGGAGCTTGAGACTACAACTCAAACTCATCATGCAAACACTCGCTTCTGTCCACGGAAATAGCTCTCTGGACACACAGGTAACCGACGTCGGTTCCTACTGCTTGTCTGTGACTACCGTCGGCTGATACTCTGCCGATGTCGACATCTCTGTAACTACTCTTGATCAACGTCGATCGCTCCTGACTGACGCCGGTGTCTGTGTAGACCCGAATCTGCTAAGTGTGCTCCTTGGTGAAGCTTTTAGCTCCACACCCTAACAAGTTTGGAGACTTTTGATATGTTGAAAAGGTATTGATACTTTAGTGATGGGTTATTAGGATTAACAATGGTTTTGTAATTTATTCTAACCTTTAAATAATTTTAAAAAGTTTTCAACTATGTATTAAACCATGATGAAGTAGAGGCAATGTAGGAAAAGGAGTAAAATACGAATGTTTGATAAGTCTTAAAGTTGGTTGAGAAATCTTTGTTACATAAAAAATAATAAGTTTAGTTTAGTCATAAGATGAGATTAATATCATGAATATAAGATTCCAAGGAGGAATGAATATAATAAAATAAGCCAAGATTCTGAGTAAGAGTGGGGGGAGAAGTTCTAAAAATAGTGATTTAGATTGTACCATGTAGGAAATTATAGGAAAATCAATAAAAGCTAGTATTTTAAAGGTTAAATGTTATAATTTAATAATTTATTACCTATAAGTATGTGTATTAACATATTTTTAATCATATACATGTTATATAAGGATGTTCATTATTGTTATAATATTGAGAAATATAATACAAGATTCTTACAGTCTTGAATAGGGTTCTAATAGTCATGAAAGAGTTATTTCACATCACTTTTAATGTTGATTAATGTGATAATACTATTATAATGGAAGGATATGTTTATTAATATCCTCTTTAACTCATTAAAACTCCAAAATATCTCTCAAACTTTGAATTTTCATTAAGTTTCTTCTCAGTGCCAAGGTACAATCAATAAAGTTGCTTTGACAGTCAAGAAAAGTAATCTTCGTTATCATTTTGAGATTAGTAAGGTGATAAAAGTGAGATTAATATTAGATTAAATTTATGGGGAGTATATTAAAAATAGTAATATTCTAAGATAATTCATAAATTTTATGTTCCTAGTGAATTTATATTTTCATCCTATACACAATCTAGAAACCATAGAATAATATTTTGGAGTAAAAAATTACTTATAAATAAAAAATTCACCTTAAAAATTAGATTATAATTTTTATAATGTTGTTTTATGATTTTTTTTTAAATTATAAAGGTGGTTTTAAATGTTTTTTAAACCTAGAGGGAAAGAAATACCAAAAACTCAGTTTGTAGGACTTAAAGGAAGGGCTAAACAACCTAATTTTGGTCATTTTCTTGCATTCCAAGTTTTTTCAAAGGTATATTAATCATAGTGAATTTATATAACATATAATTACCATATAATAGTGTTATTTTATTTTAAATATCAATTTTTTATTTTAAATTACTCTTAATAAGGTTTGAATTTTTTCTTAATAAGGTTGTAGAACAAATAGTCATCTTTAACCCCTACATTTTTAAGTCAAGAAAGAAGACCAATATTTTTAAGAGTGATAATATCTCAATAATTATTCTCAAAAACATAGGATATAGTTTAAAAAACCAAAATAAACACATACCATTAAGAATGTGTCTTGTTTTAGTCAAGGAACCATGGAGAAGGTAACAAACCTAATTGAAGGCTTCTATGAATTCTACTTACATCAAGTGGTATTGGAGATTATAATATCTAAGATAAAAAGAAAGAATCATTTAAATAAAATATTTTGTTTTGAATCAAGAGGATTTACCTATTAAATAGGTATATTTATGAAAGATAATCACATGAAGGAGAGTTACAAATAAAGGATAATTTTTGAAAATAAAAACTTGTAAAGATGGCACTTAGAATAAGGAGTGATATATAAGGTCAATGGAGAAGCCAATAGTATAAGGATAGATTACATTGATGAGTAACATTCAATATCATTTAAAATTTATGGATATTAAATGAAGGGGTATTGAAGCAAATAATATGAGTGATGTAGAAGAATGAGCACAAAGAAATGTGGTAGAATAAGAACAAAAGAGTTTAGAAGAAATAATCATAATCGTAGTTACAATAGTCATATCTAAACCTCAATTGTAAATTATTATGTATTAAAGGAGTATTAATTTTGAATATTTAATTGATTAGATATCAACAATGGATAAGTACTTTGAACATGAGGAAGTGGGTGATGATAAAAAGGTCAAGTTTGTTGTTACAATATTGAAAGGCCATGCATCCCTTTGGTGGGATGGAGGTTAGGATGATAGAATAAATAGATGAAAGTAAAATATCAAATCATAGGATATAATGGTTGCCAATTTTAAATCCAAATTTATGCCAAGGTACAATCACAAACAATTTCTTAAGAAACTTTAAAATTTGACGTAGAAGAGTTCTACAAATTAACAATCAAAGCTAGTCACATAATGGAAGATGTACAAAAGGTGTAAATATATTTCAATAGACTAAAGTTTAACATCCAATATGATATCAAAATTATATCTCCAATATCAACTAACTAAGCCCATTAGTTACCTCTCAAAGTAGAGGAAAAGCTATTGAGGAAAAAAACTTAGTTTTTTAAAGGAAAAATAAATAATTATATAGGTAAAGGGAAGAATTATGGTAGTAAATAGATTCAATTTCATTATGAAAGATAAGGAAACCCTTAAAATCAAGTTCAAAATCCAAGAAAAGGCCACTCATATAAAATAAGAACATCATATTTATAAGGTAAAATAGAATTATTTTGGGGTAAGTGTTTTAAATGAAATGAATATGGTCATAGATATTATGAATGCCCAAAATATACACAAGAAAGACATAGTAATCAAGTTGTACAAGTTGAATATGAGGATAGTTTAGGATCATGTGAAGAATCTTTAAAAAATATCCTATATTAATAAAAAAAGATACTACTTAATCCAAACAAGGAGATCAAAGGGCCAACATATAGGAAAGATTTTTTAAAAAACACTTATAAATCCAAAGGTAAGTAATGAAAAATGATATTAAGTAGTGGTATTACAAATAATCTAGTATCTTTAGAAATGGTTGAGAAGTTAAATTAAAATAATCTATCTTATCCAACACCTTATAAAGTGTTATGGTTGTATAAAGGATGTCAAGGCTTAGTGAATGAATAATTCATGGTAGAGTTGACTTGAAATTATTCTCCTTAAGGTCTGACTATATTCACAAAAAGGTTGTAGACCAAATAGTCTTATTTAAACCTTGAATTTTCAATCCAAGAAAGAAGATCAGTCTTTTTTTGGAGTGAGATTAACTCAAGAAGGATTCTCAAAATAATAGGAGAAAATTTTGAAAACCAAAATAAAGAAACACTATTGAGAAGATGCCTTAGTTGACTCAAAGAACCAAGTAGAAGGTAACAAGCCTAGTTTACGTCTTTTATCCCAAGATAGAAGGAATACTTTATTGTGAGTTTAGTTGCATCAAATTTTCAAGATCCTCATTTACACCTCCATAACCTAGCAAGTTATTGACAACAAATCACCATGTTTTTTAATAAGTACAAAAAACCAATATTACACCAAATAAATCATAGTAAAGAATGAGTTCTATGAACCACTACATTTTCTACTATTACCTCATGATTTCACTATATTATGAGGCATATGTAGAGTATTAAATAGGATCTAGTTATATATTGGACACATATACATGATCCTTAACAACATGACCCATTTATTATATGATATGCACAATATAAATCACCTTATGATAATCCCTTAGATGGGATCATTGGCTATCACTCTCTTTTCAAACAATATCACAACATTAAAAAATTCAAAAAATCATATATATTATAAAATTCAAAAAAATATAAATATAAATTCAAAATTTCAATAAAATACCAAAACATTCAAAAAAATAAAAAATGCAAAAATATTTAGCATTTCACATATATACTAGCTTGTTGCATGTGTTGTTTAATTTATGCTACTATACAACATATAATTTATTTATGCACATAATATTCACATGTAATTTAGTATGATATAAGAATACATTATATTCATTATATATACACACTTAGGTAGTGTGCCTTTACTATTCCCATGTGACACACTACATTGGGGTCATCTTGCTTCTATATAATCATAATAAATAGAGGTTACATTATTTTATGCTAATTTAAATTTTAGATTAAATAATAAAATTTACAAATTAATATACTCGTGTTAATATCTTACATAATTTACTTGTATATCTTATTATACATGAATTAATTTTGCTAACACATATATGTAGGGACTAGTATGCAATGTTTATCCTAGTTTCTTCTATTTCATTTACATCATCTATTCAAATGGCTTACTTTAGTGTACTTATTATTTGCTTATTTATATTGATTGTGGAATTGAACATGTTCTTTGATTATTTTCAATAGTGCATTAAATTATTTTTATTTCTTTAGTGTGTGTAAATTTACATGTCTTCCCCTTGAGTGTCCAATATTTGAACATGGCCCATATTTTTTGGTCTCCTTAGATCACTATTTTTGTGACTTTTTGAGTGCTATTTTAAATGTGTGATTGATTGTATTTTTATTTTTTTCCATGATACACATCATTTATGTAAGGGATTTTTAGTTATGCATATTGTGAGGTTCATTAAAAATATATTTTGGCATGACAGTACTTTATGATTCTTTACTAAAGGATTCACATATATATTACATAGTTATCTTATCCTTTTGAGATAAGGTAACTCACTTTTTCATTACCATCACCTGAAAAGGTAGGGGGAATATTAATGGGGGCATGAAATAAATACATGACTCCACATAAATACATTTTAAATAATTAATATAATTTGATATAGATTACATGATTCAAATATACACTTGGGACATTATTATATACATTTGACATAGATTTAGGACAAAGTTTTTCATATTTGTGTTATATTTATATGTATTATATAGAGTAGAGTTTAAATTTTGATAGTTACTTTTGGTTTCTAAAATTTTAGGTGCATAAGTCATGAAAATGCACCAAATAATAGATACATTGATCACACCATAGTAATATACATGAACTAACCCTACGAAGATGCAACATTTGATCTGTATCTACTAAAAAATTAAATTATTTTATTAAAGAGATCATAATTTTATGATATTGATGTACTTTTAATTTCTCATATTATTATAGGTTGATATTTTTAGACCATTTGACTTTGGTGAGATTGTATATATTATGTTATATTTTAGTTATGTGATTGAGTTTGTGATCTCTCGATGGACTTGGCACAACACACCCTTATATCCTAGTAGGGGCATGATCACACTCTAACTACCCTCTTCATATCTCCAAGGTTTAGTTGTGAACCTAGATCATATGCTTCAACAAATAATA
This sequence comes from Torreya grandis, assembly GCA_037957365.1. Taxonomy (NCBI): domain Eukaryota; kingdom Viridiplantae; phylum Streptophyta; class Pinopsida; order Cupressales; family Taxaceae; genus Torreya; species Torreya grandis. Next base: position 2,601,647 of record JARHVA010001083.1, read on the forward strand.
ATCATTATCAAATCAAACTATCAAGGATCAATAGGGTTGTATTGACATACAAGTCTACTCCTTGTTTTATTTCATTTTAAGAAATTTCAATGGAATATTTTTAGGTAATATGCACTAATTACACTAGTAACATGATTTTGGTTGTATATTATAAATATATAAATAATTTAAATGGGCCTCACACAAATCAAGGTGTGTTTTACACACCACCATAGGCCTTTTATTTCCCTTAAACTAGCAATTTCATCCTTGTGGATTACTAGATTAAAATGGGTTGGGGTAGAAGGGGGGATGTAGATTATTAAAATTATATTTGTATGTTAAAATAGACTTATAAAATTTAAAAATATCACTGAAGGGTCTACCTTCAGTTCTATACTTTCCTTTCACCTGATAGGCTCACCTTTGCCATCCCACTATGCCTAAATACTTAACTTCTAGTCCAAACCTAATATTATGTTTACCTAGATCACTTGCAACCCATAATAAGCTTTAATTATTACATATATCCTTTATTATAATTTACAAATATATAATAATCTTATGTCTCCTTGTATAACTATGTTTAGTCCCAAATAGTAGTATTGACGCAATTATCCTATATCCAATGTAAGTGTCCTTACCTATTAAACACTCAAATTTACAAATCTTCAAGTATATATGGGTTTGCCTAATAAGTTTAATTAACCCTTCATTGAGAATATTTTAAAAGTTATGGTATAAATAAAAATTAAATCCAGCTCATTATTCATCTAAAAAATACTAAGAAATCACATATTAAATCTCTTTCAATCAATTGCACAACTAATTTATACTACCCTTTTCTTCCCTATATATATATTAATCATATTAATATTCATATTATAGGTTTTAATAATTAAAATAATAACCCATGGTCCAAACTTATTAATTTATGAGATAGATCATTTGTATGCACTTGTATATTGTATATTGTTCTCTTTTATACACACAAACCAACACATAGGGGATAACTACATATGTCTAAATCCCTCTTTAGATAATTGTCTATGTAATAAATGCTCATTGATAGAGGGATCCTTGAGTTAAAATATATTTAGTGATCCAACTAACCCACTTTTATCAAGGTTATAATACCTAAGAGGAGGATATAGGGTTTTATGTATATTCTAATATTGAAATCTAGTGTGTGTGACCTAAACACAAATTTGAAAGGTGATAGAAAACCTGGAAAGGACCAGATAAATGTTTTAGTGAATAATAAATATTAATTATAGTAAAAATGCCTTGAATTACATAAATTATAATTTACACATGTCCCTAGGGTGATGCAATTCTTCATACTAGCCAAAAGTTAATTATCTTAATATAATTAATAGATAAAAATCTTTAGATAGTCCATTTCTACACCTGCCTTACTTAGATTCACATGCGCATTAGTGTATAAGATAAGTATAATTTATCTTTCATATTATTATTAGATTGAATGTTGTAATTTATATATTTGTCACATTATTAGATTGAATTTTTTTCATGATAATATATTTAGAATTTAAATTCATATAGTCCTAATTTAAAGAGTAACTTACTCTTTGCTTTATTAGGCTACTCTCTTATTTAGCCGTTATTTCCAAAAAGGGTTAACCATCTATATATGAATCAATTTTATAGAAACTTTTTATATAAATATTACAATATACACCTACCCTTATTTATTAGAGTATGCAACACTTAAAATTAGATGTGGTGGTTTACTAAATTTCAACACCTAACATTAATGTACTTTATTTTAAAACATTTTTAATTTTCTAAATGAATAGTTTTTGGATGATAATTACATTTGGAAAAAAATAAATGAAACATTTATAATATAAAAATGATTAAAATCAATGTAATTTTACAAGAAGGTCCACCTTTATTTTATAAAAAATAATTACACCACATAATGACATGTACCTTAACTTAAACATACATTTATAAATAAAAATTATATTAAATGGTTGATGTGATAGATTTTTTATTATAAAATAGTCTCCTTAAAATTGAATGCTATGATATTAAAATGGATTTGATTATCATTTCAATAAAATTCAAATTTTAAATGTTTATCAAGATATAATTCTAATTAGAGGTTTTGTGGTGATTTACAATGAAATCTTCATGTCCTTTTGTTGTTAGGGATAGTATTTGCTAAGGAGTATCCATGGATGGTGAGGATGTAAATAAAAATATGTGCCTTCCTACTAGATAGCCATGGATTAAGGAGGATGCATAGGGTTTTAGAATAAGGTCTAGACAATCATAAGCATTGATAGGTGTGGAGACAGTGATAGCTAATGAAGGGGAGTTTTGGGTAAGTAGTGAGATAAGGAAGGTGATTATAGTAGCTGGTGAAATTTTTCTTGGGAAGTTATATTTCCCTCCCAAAGGATAATTTTGACTATTTGGTCCTTCAATTGGTCAAATGGTTTGTCACAGAAAGCAACCAAGGTCCTTAGGCACTTTAAAGTATTCACTAGTAGTTTTTTTAGTATAAAGCCCTAGAGGAAGTACTTTAAAGTGATGATTTGTATGAAAAAAGGGGTTTATACGTAGGTTTTATAATTTTTGTCTTACCCTTCCGATAATTCATTAGTGGATTTATAATTTGTGGTTGCTAATGTTGGAAGGTAGTTTAGAATTATATCACTATGCCAAAGGATTATTTATTATGGTTTTTGATTCTCTTGTTGAGCATTATCATTGATATCAAAAGTGCATCTTCTTAAGGTTGATGTCATAGGTAATTAAGGATATTTGGAAGTGTGTGATGTGACAAAGTGTATGGAAGAGTGTTGTCTTGAGAGAAAGAAAAAGAGATAAATTAAAGGCAACTAATGTCTTATATCTATATAAAATATAAAAGTCATTGATGTCAACTACATAACAAGCCTAATAATGACATGAAGATGTATGTGCATGGTAAAATGAATGAACACAAGCATGTAAAGGTTGTATGGAATTTTTTGAGAATGTGAATAAGGTATATAAGCATTCATGAGAGTTTCAAGGTGAGCCTATAGGGGTATATCCTTCAGTCTAAGTATGCACCCAGATCACTCTTAGAACCTACGTAGACTAATGAGGTATAAAGATAATATTTAAAGGAAATTATTTACATGTGAGCATGTAAATAGGTAAGATAATTTTTAGGTATGATCACAAAGTTTGATGTCAATACTTGAAGGAAAAGTGCATGAATCACTATTTTAGGCCTTCTCAAGCTCATAGAATCTGATCTCAAACCCAATAAGCACTTTTAGACAATCATAGGCATGTGTATCCTATAAATGTGAGTGTGATATGTTAAGTATATATGGGTAATTTTCCTTGAAAAGATATCTAGGCATCAATTTTGGATTCAAGTGGTAGTCCTTTATGAACAATCATTAACACCAAAACTTGTGTTAAACCTAATAAGGACCTGATATAAAATATTTTGTTCAAAATAGATAATGATGGATTAAAATACCTATAAAATATATTTTATCATGTATTAAAATCTCCCACTGACCTCCAAGTGGTGTTTACTATCTTTATGAGAGAGAAAATGCATAAATAGAGGCTTACTTCTTAAGAAGTTGTTGTATCTCTCAAAATTTGAGTTGGTCAAGAAAATAAAATGGATGGTATGAGAATTTAAATAATAATTTTATATTTCCATGATTATTTATTTATAGGTTATATACTTAATGTGTTCTAATTTGGTCATCCAAATAAGCCAATCGTAGATAGACCTAATGGTGTGAATAGTGTAAAACCTAGGTAGAGATGAAGATATAGATTTGAGGGTCTATGGATGATATATTTATGAAATAATGTGAATTAATAATTAATTCATGAATTTAAATTCATGTTAATTATTTGGATAAGCTTTATAGGTTAGTGTATATGGTGAAAAGTTGCTTACAAAATGGCTTGTCTGGTTCATATAGGACTGTGAGATTTAAGGTCAAGAAATTAGTATACAAGACCAATATTATCCATTAGGACATATGAATTTTACATATAATTATTTTTGTGGAGATCTCATACGACTACTTTTTTTCATAAAGAGTCATAAAAAATGTATACATAGGCATTAGAGGTCTAATTCATCATGACTAGTTTTTGAGGTGAATTCCTAGTTCTGAGTGAGTTATAGAGATGTTCTTGAGTCTTTATATTTTAAGTGAAGTTTTTAAAATAATTTGGTTATGACCCTAAGGTAATAAATAATATTTTAACATTTTTAATTTTTCATAGTTTAGTAGCTTAAGGGTGTTTAATATTCTTTATTTTAAAATAAAATTTTGAGATACACATGCCTAATAGGGTAATTTGTCTGAAAAGAGATTTCATAGTATGAATAAAGGATGCAGGTCTAATAAATCATGGAGGAAGTCATAAAATATAATTTTATAAGTTTTTTAATTGTTTTTTATATATATAAATCCATCTATGCCCAATAATATCAAGTTTTGGTGCTAAGAGGATAGACCTAATGTAATTAGGTCTCCATGTGACCTAAAAGAAGAGTAAGGCCTAATTGAGTTGTGTTAGACCAAAATGGGTTCAAATTATTATTAAATAACTTTAATAATATGTAAAACTACTTTTTTTTTGGCTGAATTAATATTTTTAAGGTGTGTGGCTAACCAAGTGGTGTGTAACCATGAGACTAGTATATATACAAGGCAATTTAGGCCTAATTTAGAGTGTGAAAATAAGTGAATAAGATCATCCATAGTTGAGAATAAAGAATTATTTAAATGAGACCATAACATAAGATAAAAATTTGAGTGATAAAAATTCATTAGGTGGTTGAGTTGGTACTGAGTTACATAGGGATTTGGTGCTTCCTTGCAAGTAGGTGCTTGATAAAGCCTAGTCCAATGGGTGCTTGACTTTGTTAGGGTTGAAATTCCAAATTTTGCTGGTAATAAACTAAATTTTGTCTTTTTAAAAATAAATTATAGTAATATATAAAGATATATATATATATATATATATATATTATAGTGGTTTTTCTTCCCCTTGAGGGTTTCCCACTCGTTTATGTGTTATCTTGTTTCATACTCATTTGAATGGTTCATTATGCATTGCTAAATAATTATGATTCACCCACCCCATCTTATTAATTATAATTACAATAATTGGTATCAAATATTAGTCCTTTTAACTAGTCTTAACATCTTAAAGGAGATCCTAGAAGCACAAACATGTCTAGTCATCAAGTATAAGGAGGTTTCTCAACTAATAAGGATACTCTCTTTAGTGTGACTAACTATGTATTTTTAAGCAATAGAATTAATACCAATATAATTTATTTGGTCTATGACATATGGAAATATATTTTTGATGGAGTCACTCAACCTCTTACACCACCAATTGATGCAGTATGTAAGAAGGCAAGTGAAAACAACTCTAATGTAATGAATGCCATCCTATGTGGTATTTTAGATGTATAATATGGAAATTTCATGAATTATTATAAAACTAAAGTAATTTGGGAATAGTTCAAAACCATATATGAAGGAGATACCAAAGTCATGTTTGAAAAATTACAAACCCACTGAAGGCATTTTGAAAATTTGAGAATTAAAGAGGATGAAAACATTGCATCTTATTTGTTAAGAGTAAATGAAGTGGTAAATGTCATCAGAGGTATATGATAGAAGTTAGGAGAATCAAAAGTAGTATAAAACGTATTAATATCCATGAAATCTAAATTTGATTCAGAAGTATCTAATATGTAGGAGATCAAAAATATCAACATATTATAGATGGATGAGCTTCATGGCCTCTTGATTTCTTATGAAATGAGAAAAAGTGATGGAAGACCTAAGAATGAAGTTGCATTCAAATATAAAAAAAATTCATAAGGTTAAAGGGTCAATGATGATGTTGATAAAAATATTGATGATGACAAGATAAAATTAATGTTTGTCAAAAAATTAAGGAAAGGATCAAGTAAGTATAAGGTCAAGTTAACATTTAAGTTCTTTAACTATGGTAATATTGGTCACTATGCATCTAAATGCCCTAAAAAGTATAATAATGAGCATGATATAGAGCATGATGAACATCATGGTGATGATAAGAAGTTATATAATCTTAATAATATTAAATAAAGTTTTAATAAGTTGAAGGAAATAAAGGTTCATTCAAGAATAAGAGAAGACATTAGCTCCTTTGATATAGGTGACACAAGCATATATGATAGTGATGATGATAATAATGATCATCATAGAAATGAAACTTTATTCATGGACATAAAAATAGACAATGAATGTTGTTCAAAATGGAAAAGTCTTATTAAAGATGAATAATTAGATTAATAAGAAGCTAAAGTTAATCTTGAGGTAGAATTGGTGAGTGTTCTAGAAGAGTTGAAGTTCCAAATAAGCAATAATTAAAAATAAAAATCATTGGTTAAGATTTATGAGGAAACATTCAAACTCTTTGAATAGATACTAAGTAAAATACCTATGAACATGAGGATATCATAAAATATTTAGAAAATCATATTGATATTATCATTACAAGTCTTAGACCAAGGAGGAATAATGCACCAAGTTTAGAATAGAAATGGAGTCCTTGAAGGCATAATTGGATTAGGAAATAATCAAATTTGAGACAGATAGATATTTGAAAATAGAAATGAAGTCCTTGGTGATATTTTGAATAGTTATAGGTCTCCACATGATAATAGGGGTCTTGAATTCAAATAATACCAAAAAGAAAACAAGGAAAGTTAAACCTCAAAGGATAATGGATTATCAGGAAGTGATGGTACTCACAGTAAAGACCTATGTAAAAACTCTCAAATCTAAGAATCAAATTGGTCATAAAAAATTCAATAAGAATGCGATTCCTTCAAGAGAAAATAAAGCTAGAAGTGCATTATTCAACATCAGATAGACAAGGTATGTGAATCCTTTCAATGGTTACTATTTATCATGTAATCAATATAGACATAGAGCTATGGATTGTAAACATAATGCTAAAATTAATTCCTCATGGAGGAATATGATTAATGATAATTTTAATAGTATAAGAATAATTTTGTGTTATAATTATGATCAGAGAGGACATATTATAAGGGATTCCAAGATGAGGCATATGAGGAAGATCAATCAATACAAATAGTTACATAGTCATACCACTAAGAGGTGGATCAAGAAGTTAGATCCTATGGATAAGGTGAAGGATGAGTATAAGGCTAAAGGAGAAGAATCTATGATAGGCCAAACTAACTTTCACATCAAAGATGAAGGAATGAAGTGGTATATAGATATTTGTTGCTCAGGTCACATGATAGGAGACAAAAATCAAGATCATTTCATTAAATACAAATGCTATAGGGACAATGAGATTTTGAGATAACACTACTGCCAATATTGTTGGCAAGGGTATCTTGAGTTTGGAAAATGGGAAGACCAAGATAGATAATGTGTTGAATATAAAAGGATTGAAACATAACTTGTTTAATGTAAGTCAGATATGCAACCAAGGACACACACTAACCTTTCATGATAGAGGGTTTGATATAAGGAGATCCAAATTAGGAAGGCTAATTGCCAATGATAAGAGGACTAAGAATAATTTTTATGTCTTAAATGATATCAATAAGAAGAGATGATTTATGAGAAATATGGATGAATGATGGTTATGGCACAAAAAGTAATGCCAGCTAAAATTTAATAATATGGTCAAGATAATCTCTAATAATTTTGCAAATAATATGCCTAAAATCACCAAACCTACAAACACAATTTACAAGGTATGTAAACATGGTAAGCAAAGTAGAAGAAGGTTCAAGTCTAAGGAGTATTATAGTATAATAAATTTAGATTTAATAAACACTAATTTATATGAACCTAAAATAATCCAAATCATTCAAGGAGATATCTATTTCATGTTACTCATAAATGACTACACAATAATGACTTGGGTAGCATTCTTAAAAGAAAAGTTATAAGCACTTGATAATTTCAAGGCATTCAACAATATAGTTAATAATGAAAATAATGTAAAGATGAAATTCCTAAGATTTGATGAAAGAGGAGAGTTTTATTCTAATGAATTCTATGACTTTTGTGATGTCTATGTGATAAGGAGATAGTTCTCAGCAACTAAGACACCTCAATAGAATGGGATAGTGGAAAGAAAGAATATGACAGTTCAAGAAATGGCAAGGGATATGTTAAATGAATTAATATTATTTGATTGATACTAGAGAGAGAGGAAGTAAGAATTATAGTGTACATTTTGAATAGATAACATATAAGTATTAATGGTATTAAAACACCTTATGAACTATGGAAATATAGACCTGCTAATATAGAACACTTTAGAGGGTTTGAAATCAAATGCTTCATCAAAAAACATGAGGAAGACTTAGGTAATTTTTATTATAAGGATGATGAAGGAATATTATTTGGATACTCATTAGTAAGCTCAACTTATAAATTATATACTAATAGGTTGCATAAGATAGTATAAAACACCAATGTGAAGATTGATGAGACAAGTTCTAAGAAGTCATACTCTCAGTCAAAGGATGCATCAAAGAATTTAGAGTTCAAAAATGAATAAGAAACAATAGATATAGATGAGGAGGAAAAATAATTTGAGGAAAGACAATATTTAAAAGGTCCTTCAAGTCAAATTCAAAGAGACCATCATAAATCATAAATCATTGGCAACAAGGATGCATGTATGCAAATAAGGAGAAAGATGGTAAGTAACATAAATCAAGAGAAAGTTGTTTGATTGTATAGGATTAAACCTAATAACCTTGTATAATTAAGAAAAGACAAGTTTTAGATAGGTGATATGAATGATGAGTTATATAAAATAAAAAATAATGAGACTTGGGAACTAGTTTCTAGGCCTAAATACAAGAATGTCATTGGCACAAAATGGGTGTTTACAAACAAGTTGAATGAAGATGGATAAGTCACTAGGAACAAGGCTAGATTAGTATGAAAAGTGAATTCTCAAGTATAAGGGTTATATTTTGAGGAGGATTTTGTTCCAGTAGTAAGATTTGAGGCTATTAGATTATTTTTAGCATGTGCGGGATTTAAAAGGTTCAAGCTATACCATATGGATGTCAAATCATCTTTTCTAAATGGGAACTTAGAAGAGAAGGTTTACATATAAAAACCTAAGGGTTTCTAATTATTAGGTAACAAGGACTATATATGAAGATTGAAAAAGGATCTTTATGGTATAAACCAAGCTCTTAGGGCTTGTTACACTAGATTAGATAAGTAACTATTAGACCAAATATTCAAGAAAGGAGTTGAAAATAGAAATTTGTACGTATAGACAAAAAAAATTCATCAATTGATGAGGCTTTTCAATGTGGATGACATTATATTTGGTGTAAATAGTGAGAGTATGACTAAGGCCTTTGTATATGTGATGAATAAGGAGTTTGAGATGTCCCTTCTAGGAAAAATTTCATTCTTCCTTGGATAAAAAATTAATCAATCAAAAATATATTCATTTCAAAATATAAGTACATAAGAGAGATGTTGAGGAAATTTTAGATGTAATATTTCAAGAATTTTAGCACACCTATGATCATAGGGTGTAAGTTAATCAAGGAGGATGAATCTCTAAAGGTCAATCAGACATCACATAGGTTAATGATTAGAAGTTTTATATGCATTACTACCTCTAGACCTAACATCATGCATGTAGTAGGTCTTGTGGGAAGATTTCAAGTAGACCCAAAGTAAACTCATTTACAAGAAATTAAAAGGATACTTAGGTATCTCATGAGAACTATTGAGTTTGGGTTGTGGTATCCAAGGAGTAAGGAGTTTAACATGATAGCCTATATAGATGTAGACTAGGCAGGAAGTTTAGATGATAAGAAGAAAACTAGTGGAGGAGCCTTATTCTTAAGAGAGTGCTTAGTATCATGGGTAAGTAGGAAATAACCATCAGTGGCATTATCTACTTGTGAGGTTGAGCATATTATAACAACTTCATGTTACACTCAAGTCTTATGGATGAGGTAGACCTTAAAGGACTACAAACTAGAGTATGATAGTCATAGTCCTATCTTTTATGACAATACAAGTGCTATAATTATATCAAAGAACCTAGTTATGCACTTAGAAACTAAGCACATTCCCATCATGTATAATTTTATAAGAGAATAGGTAAGTGAGAAAAATGTCAATCTTGAGTATGTATCTACTAAGGATCAAATTATATATATTCTAACCAAGCCACTTCTAAAGAAAACATTTGAACATCTAAGATAGGAATTGAGTTTAATTACTACCCCTAGAAGTCATTAAGGAAGTCAATTTATTAGGGGGAGATAATCAAGTGGTTCATTAGCTCCAAGATTAGGTGGGTAGTGCCAAGAAGGTATGCATGGAGATAGGGGAACATGTTTTTATGATGTTTCATTGACTCATAATCCCATATTTTGAGTTTTTAGGTTATAAGAGGTGTGATCCAAGAATTTGTAGGTATCTCTTTGTCATTAATGTCAAAGGGGGAGAAAGTTTAGAATGGGGGAGAGATATCATTTTGAGGGAAGTTTTTGAGATTAGTTGCAATCAATGACAAAGGGGGAGATTGTTGAGTATTGTAATTGATGTCAAAGGTACATCTTGTGAAGGTTGATCTCAAAGTTGATTAAGGATAGTTGGAAATGTGTGATGTGACAAGGTGCATGGAAGAGTGTTATCATAAGAGAGTGTTGTCACGAGAGAAATAAAAAGAGATAATTTGAAGGCAACTAATGTATTATGTCTATAATTTACATCTTATTGATGTCAAGTGCATAAGAAGCCTACTCATCACATAAAGAGGTATGTACATGGTGAAATAAATCAACACATGCATGTGAAGGTTGTATGGCATTGTTTTATAATGTGAATAAGGTATACAATCATTCATGAGAGTTTCAAGGTGAGCCTATAGGGGTATAACATTAAGTATAATTATGCACCCAAATCACTCTTAGACCTTAGCTAGCCTAATGAGGTATGAAGATCATATTTTAAGGAAAGTGTGCACATTTGGTCATGAAAAGAGGTAATATAAGTTTTTTTAGGTATGATCATAATGTTTGAGGTTGATATTTGAGGGAAAAGTGCATAAATCACTATTTTAGGCATTCTTGAGCTCACATAATGAGGTCTAAAACTTGAGATGTAATTTTAGATATTCATTGGAATGTGTAACCTCTACATGATATTTTGAGATATTAAGGATAGATGGGGAAGGTTCCTAGATAATATATCTAGGCATTGGTTTTGGATTCAAGTAGTAGTCCTTTATGAATAATACATAACACCAAAGTCTGTGTTAAACCTCCTTAAAAGCCTAATAAGGACCCAATATGAAATATTTTGTTTAAAATATATTAGGATGAATTTAAATGACTATTAAGTAATTGGATCATGTAGTCAACTATCGCAAGTACCTCTAGGTGGTGGTGGTTAGTCAGATGAGAAAGGAAATGGATAGATACAAGATTATTTGTTAAGAAGTTGATGTAGCTCTCAAAATTTGAATTGGTCAAGAAAATAAAATGGATGATAGAATAAGAGAGGGATTCAATTTACATTTCCATGATGATTTATAGATAGTATATGTATTTCAAGTATTCTAATTTGGTCATCCAATTAAGCCAATCATAAATGAACCTAATGGTGTGAATAGTGTAAAACTTAAGTAGAGATGAAGAGATATATTTGAGGGTTTGTGCATGATAGAATGATGTAATAAAGTTCATAATTAATTTATGAATTATATTTAATGATAATTATTTGGATAATATTTGGAGGTTAATGTGTATGGTGAAAAGTTTTCTCATAAAATGACCTATTTGGTTTAGATAGGATTGTGAGATATAAGGTCAAGAAATTGGTCTATAAGACCAATATTTGACATTAGACCATATGAATTTTCTATCCAAGGACGTTATGGAGATTTAATATGACCATTTTTATGCATTAGGTGTCATGACAAGTCTCTGCATATGCATTTGAGTTATAATTCATCATGACTAGTTTTTTAGGTGAATTATCTTTTTTTATAAGTGAGTTGCAGAGATGTTCTTATGTTTTTATCTCCTAAGTGAATGTGTTCCAAGAATTTTGAAATGACCCTAATTTCATATAGAATATTTTTACATGTTTCATTTTTCATAGTTTATTAGCTTAAGGGTGTTTAAGCTTCTTTGTTTTAAGTTAAGCTTTTGAGGTACACAAGCCTAATAGGGAAATTTGTCCTACAAGAGTGTTCATGGTATGAAAAAAGGATGTAGGCCTAATCAAGCATGGAAGAGGTTAGAAGATTTCATTAACTAAGTTTTTTAATGGTTTTTAACTATTGGAGAGAGTCATGTGGGCCCAATAAGATATTTTTTTATCATAAAAAGGACAAACCTAATGCAAATAGGCCTCCATGTGACCTAAAGGAGGAGTAAGTCCTAATTTAGTTGTGGTAGACCAAAATGGGTTCAAATTATGATTGAATAATTCTCATAATATGTCTTAAGACCTATTGTGTTTCTGGCCTAAGAGGTTAAGGGTGTGTGGCTAACCAAGTGGTGTGTAACCATGAGACTATTATATATACAAGGTAGTTTGGGTATAATTTGGAGTATAAAAATAAGAAAATAATTTCATGCATAGTTGAGTAGAAGGAGGTATTGAAAATGAGACCATAATAAAAAAATTAAAGTGAAGTGGTTTAGTTGGTGTCAAGTCACTTAAGGAGTTGGTGTTCCTTACATGTAGGTGCTTGCTAAAGCTTAGTCAAGTGGGTGCTTAACTTTATGGAGGCTGGTGTTCCAAGTTGAGTTGGCGACCAACTAAATTTGGTGTTTTATTTTATAGGAAAATATTCCATTTTCAAAGATCATAGTGAGTTTTCTTCCCCTTGAGGGTTTCCCACTCATATTTTTCTTATCCTGTTTCATATTCATTTGAATGGTTCATTATGCAATGCTAGATCACTATGTTACTTTCATGGATCATGAATGATTAAGTATAAGTGAAATAGAGTTTTAAAATATAGATTCACCCCCCATTAAGTAATTATGCCTCAAACATCTCTTTTATATCATAGTAAGATAATACAATCCAAATATTTGATCTTTGACCATCATCTCCTTATTTTGAAACATTAGTTTACATATTTTAATCCTTTAGCTAGAACTATCTCTTTCAGATCCATTTGTGTGTGGCTACCTTATCTTCTTCTCTAGTTTTGGTTAGAGTCTAGGTTGGTGGAAATTGGGAAAACCTTAGGGGAATTGCTGGAAATTGATGCTTCTTCTTTGAATTTCTCCTAAATAAATTTTTCCAGGCTTCTTTTCTATTTGGTCATTTCCTAGGTACTACCTGAAATGATTAAGTTGAAAGTTAAGGGTGGATGTTTTTACCCTTGATTATGAGAGTCTTCCCTTCAGGTGTTATAAGTGATTAAAAATTGTTCATCTTTCTTATTCTTGTAAAATTTCCAAGTGTAAAGTGGCCTCTTCATGGTGTTAAGAGACAAGTGAAGAGCTTCTTATAATATTTCTAGAAAATGACCCTATTTTTCCTTCAAAATTTAATTCATAAGTCCTTAAGGAGGAGGAATCTAAATTAGGTTTGATTCATTTGGTGTTTTTAACTTAGTTTTTGGAGGTTGTTAGATCACTTATGAATAGTAATAGGGATTTAGTTAGTGAAAATAAGGCTTGTAAAAGCTTGTCTGTTTAAAGATGTACCTATCCAAGTTTGGATACAGGTTCTTTTAGTAAATTAGAATAACAAATGGTAGTAATAAATAATAAAAAAGACATTTTATATCTATCCCTCCTTTAAGGACATTATGCTCATAATAAAAAAGGATATTTTATATCTATCCCTCCTTCCAAGATATTTTGCTCACATAGCAAAGCAAATAGGAGTGGAATGTAGTAATATTTAGTTTAATGTGTTTGTAAATTTTGTTCTTTATTGATAAGCTTAAGTATTTATTAATAGTTTTCATATTTGGTTTTGATTTAAATATGTTAGCTAGATACCTTGATGGTCTTTCCATTAAGATAGGACTATTTGATTTTCTAAGTATTATTTTTTATCAAAAAGGGATCCCACATCCTTTAAATCGATAAAAAAATAAATAATTTTAAATTCACTAACATGATTATAATTATGAAAAGTTGTTTCTAATTAAAAATTGTCCCTCCTGGCCTTTAATCAATGTATTCTAGAAGAAGACATTAAATGATTGATTTTCTACATTTCATACTTTCATTTCTCAATGTAAAATTAAATGTGAAAGGTCATTAATTTTTTTTAAAGAAATAAGATATTTTAAATTAATGTCATCCACAAAAACTTTCATGAAAAATTATCATATTGATATTTATATAGGTTAACATGTCATGCATGTGTAATTTTTTTTAAAAAAATTATAAAAAAGTAAATTTTGTTACATTTTTATTTTTATAATGATTGTAATTATTATATTGATATAAATAGAATATTCCACAATCACATGTAGAAGAATACTATTGAGTTTTTGGGTGTTAAACTTTAAATTTTTTAAAATATTATGTCTTTTCAAAATATTTTATTAATTAGAGTAGAAAAAATATTTTCTCAAATGATTCCTACAATACCATGTTTTGTAAACTATATATTATGTTATTATATAAAGATTTAAAAATAAAAAACTATCTCATTATTTAATTCATAATTATTATTTCATTGAATGATTACAAAAATAAATTATAAATATTTTCTATAACTTAGAATTTAATTAGGTTTACTTATCAAATATAATAATATTTGGGTATTCATGTAATCTAACTATTTCGTGTATACACATTTTTATAGGGAGAAGAAATTATTTTTAAGATTCAATTTAAGAAATGAAATACTTTAATCCAATTATTAATTACAACAAATATATGTAATATCAACATCTAAACATGGAAAATATATGAAAATAAATCTATACTAATGAATTTTTATTACATATTCAATTTAAAATTTAATAGGCTTCATGTTAAATGCATGTATTATTATTCAATTTATTAATACTGGAAGAAATTAGAAATAATTTTAATTACATCTTTCTTGATTCTAAGTTAAAATAATACTAATAAAATTTTCCCATATGAGTGACTTTAGAAGTTTGGATAATGTGATTATTCTAAGTTCACTTAGCTTCCTTTATTAGGAACATACATTTTTCATTGAGAACATAGAAAACTATTTGACTCAAACTCACATTGATCATTTTGATTTGCAGCATTTTTATAGAGTTTAATTTTCCATTAGGTAATGATTAAATTTTTCAAACTATTTAAAAAAAATTCCCTCAACGTGTCCTTGAAGGTAGTTATAACTACTATATGCCTTCTTCAATTGATATAATTGACTACTATTCACTTAAACTTTAGTATAATAAATTTAAAATTCATAATCATTAAGAAATTCCAACCACCTTCATTTCAAAGAGTCTAATTTTTTAAGGTGAAAATATACCTCAAATATAAATTATCTATATTGAGCTCAAATGATTTCCTTATAGAAAATGTTGGCAATTTTAAAAATTGAACAATTATTCTCAATTTTAGATCATGTGGACAATAATTCATCTTGTAATCCTTTAGCTTCCTATATTTATATCCAACCACTTGATCATCTTAACATTTGAAAAAAAAAATCTCACTAACTTTATAAAAACATAAATAACCATAGTGAAATAGCTATTGAGGTCTTGTACCTTAAGTTCAAGATTTATTCTAAACTAATGTTTTAATATTTAAAATTCTTTTTCACACTTTTTAGAATAGCGGAAACTATTAGACTTTAACTAAAAATAAGTGAAGTTTAATATCCAAAACAACCTTTTGTAATATCCAAAACAACTTAAAGTTGTGAACTTATGAGCCATTAAACTATTTGTCACAAAAGTAGTTTATCTTCTATGGATCTGTTACAATACCATTCAAAAAATATTATACAATTAAAATAGTACATTATTTTCTAATAGAAGGAAACATTGGATAGCTTAACATAAATATTACTTAACTATAATTGATGAAAAATTATCATCAAATATTTGTAATGTATATTTTCATTCTTATATTAAATTAAGTTGTTATTCAAGAAGATAAAAATAAAACTAATTCAAATAATATTTGAACACATTATATATTATAATCAAGATTGCGATTAGAGAATTTGTTATTTTAAAAGGAATTATTGTGAAGTCAAAATTTATATATATTAATATAAAAATAGTTTTAGATATATTCATTTTTATTTATAAATTTCAAATATACTATTTTGATTTCAAACATTAAAAATATTTTCACTCCTTTCATTTTTTTAGAAGGTCATTAATTTTAGGAATAAAATACCTACTTTAATAATTAATTTTTTAACATCATGTGATTGATAAATTTTTTGAAGTTATTTTCTTTATTAACAAATATTTATGATTCCTTCCATCGAAATAAGCTAGGAAAAAACCATTTATGAGGATATTTTTAAAAATTGGCTTCATCTCTTAAAGTTAATTTGTAATATTTCAATAATATGCTTTAGAATATGGTTCTATAATATGGGTAGGATATCTATGGAAAACTTTAACTCCCTCATAGGTTTAAATTATGATATGTCATCATGGAAAATATTTCCACGTTATTTGAGCATAATATAATATTTTAAGACATGATTAGATTCATCATCAAATTTATTTATATGAGTCATATATAATTTTCACCTTTTCTTATTATCATTTTAAATTTTCATATTTAAGAAGTTTCTTATGATTGTTGGTGAAATATAATATATGTACCTAATTTAACTTAAATTAGATTATATTATTATATTAAAATTTATGTTATATTTTTATATTAAATTTATTTAATGTAAAAACAAAATAAAATTTAGAATATAATAAAGATTATCATATATTATATCTAATAAGAATCCACTTCCTCATAGGTTAATTACATGTTCATCTTTTGTGGTTAATAAAAAAAGGGCAACTATAAATTTCTTAAGTATCAAACACCCTCTTCATCTATGTTTTGATGGGTTAAAATATTAGGTTGAGATCAATGAATAAAATATTATATTTTAATCTTTCATTTATCTAAAGACAAAAATTATTATGAGAAGATAATATGTGTTGAAGAGGTTATCTTACGTTATTCTCTATTTTATAAATAATATCAAATCAAATGTAGTTTCTATATATTATTGTGAATAAATAACTATGATTCATATTTATTAAATAACTATTTCCTTATCGTGCCTATTATTAGTCCTTTGGAATAATGAGTTTTCTAAAATAACATTTGTATTTTTTAATTTTTCAAAAAATAACATATTTTTAATTTTATTTTGTATTTCAATTTATTTGAAAATTTAAGAATTTTCTAGGTAATTGTAGAAGTACTATGTGTGCATGTGCATGCACATGTGTGTTCTTAATAAAAAAATTTCATCACTTTGATTTATTTTCAAGTATTAAAAAAACATACTTTTTTTAAGGAATTAGGAGGGGTTAGGAGTCATCATAGTGCTTCTATAATTTCAATAATGTTTTTTCTAGTTGAGGGAACTTTCTTAGTTTCCCTATATTAATTTATTTATTTGAGCTTGAAGAGAAAATTATGTGAAATAAATATTTGTATATCTCACATAATAATTTTTTTAAATATTTATATATAATTTATAAGCCCTTACCAAGCCTACTATGTATGTCAATTTTTCCTATCACCATGATGTATTCCCCTATATGCAACCATTGACACTATCATCACTCATTTATATAGTCTATAGATTATCCCACCACACCACCAATCTACACAACTCAGTTTATTGATCCACTCTAACAATGTTTCCTATCTTCCTCCATCCCTCTCCCACACCCTTGGAGATCCTTTTGCCCTTTCCTATTTTCACTTCAAGATTATTTTTTGGTAGGTCAAAAAACTCTATAAGGGCCTAAATGTTTTGAGTTTTAATTTAATAAATGGGAATTTTATAGTGGGTGGCTACAAGTCACATCCTAAATTAAATATTCAATTTATTTTATGGTACTTATATGAAAAAAAATTAAATAACCTTCAATGTGGCATATCTTTTGATCTAAAAGGTTTTTTTTCTATTTTTTTTCAAGTTTATATGTTTATGAAAAATTTATAGATATCTATTCTTCTTACCTTCATACTATACAAATAGTTCATTTATTTTTGTGGCATCCTCTAAGCCTTTTATAATAAAATTACTTAGATAATTATCGCTAATGGAATAATATATTGTAAAAATATGAGTAGAATAAGTAAATCCATAATAAAAATTGATAAAATAACATAATACTTGATGAATATGATTGATATAATTTAAGAGAAAACCTCCAAACTAATGCAATAATATCATAATTCAAAATATCATACCCAAATACTAATGACTACCTCCTATATATATTCAACTTAATCCATGGTTATTCCATAACATGACCCTAATAAAAATTTAAGAACGTAGATAAAACTATAAATATAATATGAAAGGTTATATAAGACATAATTCAACCACACATTTTTGAAGGAATATTATAGGTTAATCGATTAACACGTCTCTCCCTTTCAAAACAAAATTTTCCTCAATATTAAATGACTGTAGATGTTTCTGCAAGAAATATTCATCCTCCCATATTACATTTTCATGGTTTAGATTCTTCCCCTTAATCAAATTGTTTTTAATGTCTCTGGTTCTAAGCCTTTGTGTGTGTGTGTGTGTGTGTGTGTGTGTGAAGGGTTTCCTTAGATATTTTATTATTTGGCCTTATTCATATAGTTTTTGTAACTTAGTCTGGGTATAAAATATCTATCTAATTACATTATTTAGGATATATACATGAAATACATGATATATGCAAGTGGACTGGGGTAGATTCAAATTATATGCAACACTACCAAATTTTTGTAGGATCCTATAAGGGCCATAATAATTAGGATAAATTTTTTTATCCTTTTTATTCTATTTTAGAGACATCTACTTATATCAATGCAAGGAAGAAAGACATAATCACCCATGTCAAAATTTATCTTACTAATGTTTTGATTCATTTTACTTTGTGTTATTTTTAAATTCTCTCTCAGGATATATAGTACCTCTTTTTTTATGTTTAATTTATTCTTCAAACAATGCAAACCTTGGGATACACCCTCAAGGATGAATTGATGGATGGGGATTGATAATCCTAAAGTGCCAATAATGGATATAATTTGGAAGAAGTATGGAAAGAATCATTATATCACCACTATTATAGTGGAAACCAATGAACCCACCATCAATTTTTATTTGATGCAAAATAATGGAAATACACTTTTAGGCTTTTATTTACCATATCCATTTTCACATTAGATTGTGGATCATATTAAAAGATATGATCCAATTGAGTACAAAATCATGAAAATATATTAGTTCAAAAATTAATGGTAAATATGGGATCATAATAACTTAAAATGATCATTGGAGTACCATGCAACTTTTAAATTGTATACATAAAAGTAATAATTCTTGTATGAGATGTAAATGGTTGTGATAAGGAGAAAAAATGAGCTTATTTTATTATCTTAAAAATAATTACCATGAAGAAATTTTTTAATTTATAACTCAACAATCCTATAATTAAATCCATGAAAACCTCCTCTCACCTCTTGATATGAATGGATAAAGGTTGCATAAGATCTAGTGTCTTAATTATTTCACCTAATTGCTATTAACACACCATACATTTATCCATAAATTTATGTATATCTAGCTTGAGTCCTTCTAAAAATAAATATTTCTTGATTCTATGATATATTTTCAAAAATATTAAATGTTTCCTTATTATATATGGATGAATCTCCTTAAGAATATTTTTAAGGATGAAATTCTTACATAGGTATAATCAATATTTATACCATAATGTGTTACTTTTCCATTCAAATTTTTTATAAGTGCATAACTGTGCTAGATATTATGAATCAAACTAGTGTAGTGATGTCATTTTTTAATATAATATTTTATCTACTAGCTAATCTTATTAAAAAATGGTCATTTCACATAACAATGCCTTAGTTGATTCATCCTTATTAGACAATGCATTTTCTACAACATTTAGTTTTCATTTATTATAGATTATTTCAATGTCATATACCAAAACTTTAGTCACCCAATTTTGTTTATGATATAATGATAATAGTTGTCATAAAATACATTCTAGACTATCAATATTAATATTTACTTTAATGAGTCTACCCATTAGATAAGGTATCCATTTATTGACTCCATAAAGAATAGCCAACACATCTTAATTATAGATTGGATGTACCATGTTTTTACCTTTGAGTTAATGATAAAATAATTCAATAGATATTCCATACTACATGAGTAATTCCCTCATGCCATATATTGATGCATCACATTCAAAAATAAATGTTTTAGAAAAATTGGGGGTAGCTAAAATTGGAGTGGTGCACATAAAATCCTTTAGCTTCTCAAAGTCTTTCATATTTATTTCATTCTAATGGAATGAATCCTTATTCAAAAAATATGTGTGTTGTTGTTATGTTACCATAATATTTCACAAATCTATGATAGTAAATTATTATCACAAGCAAACATAAAATATTATTGAAGGTTTTTATCACCTGCCACTCCATCATAACTTTGATATTATTAAGGTTATTAATCACTATTTACCCCTATTTATTCATAAATACATATAAAATATCATAGAGCTTAGTTTTACTAAGATTTTTCATTTTCAAGCCACACTCAAAGCCTTCAAATTGGAATTCATACTCAGGAATACTAGCATCACTCACTTGCACCAACACTTAGATTTGGAGAACTACATTAGGATTGATCCCCTTTTGAGGTATTGGTATGTAGGAAATGTTAATCACATGGGGTTTTTAGGTAATGTCTATCCTACCATATTAACTCCACTCTTCTTACAATTATGTTATTTAAAACCCTAGAAAGCATGTAGGCTTAAGGTTACATAGTTAAATCAATAAAAATGAAGCACACACAAAAATATAGGTTTATGCCATTCATGCACAACATTCCTAGAATAGAGTGAAGGTATACCCCAATTTCAAAAATTCATTTTCATAGGTTTAATAATATTACATAGAAGATCAATATCATAGTGTGATACTAGTAAAGAGGGTTGTGCTACTAGCCAAAGAGGGTTTTGACACCTACTCTCTATTGACAACACCCTATCCTACTTATGCATCACTTTCTAGCCTAAACATTTCTATTTTAGTCATATTTTATAGCTAGGTAGACCCTTTTCAATCCATTAATATTTATAGGCTAAGAAAATAAATTGATTATTATACAAATTAGTGGGTATTGATACTATAATATTTTATTCCCTTATTTATATACTTAGTTATAAATCATTTGATGAACCTGACTTACTTTGAATAGTGTCTAAACCCTAGCCCTAGATGCTCTTAAGGTTTGTATCCTTCTTTTTCCTATTTATATTTACTATGTTAGGATTTTTAGATTTGATATATTCTATTTTAGCAACACTTTCATTTTTGTTTACAATATTCCATCTAATAAGTTATGTCTCTTCCTTTAAAAGGAATTTCTAGCCTTAGTGGTAATCCTATTGAGCATATGCATATTCCTTTAGTTAAAACTTATACCATTGATAAAGGACCAATTACAACTTCCTTAATTTATCCTTCACATCCTAACTATGTATATTTCAATGATATTAAATTGCAACATAAGAAATATAATTAAAATATTAATGATACACAAGATGGGACTTAGGATGCACTTCTCACCCTCCATTATGAAAATTATATAATCAATAAAGATGAGATATTAAAAAGTTCAAAAGAAATTCATTGGGAATAGTCCCATGATCATGCATATATTTTTAAATCTATATTGGAAATAAATAACACATCAATTGGTCATTATCTAACCCTATTGATGCTAATATTGTAACACCTAATATGGCATTAACTAAAATTATAAAACAACCTATTGTATCAAGACAACTCTCACCAATGGAAACACTTCATATGACTAGTACACATCCATCCTCTTAAGATGTATAATACCTTAGGTAGGAGATCCATTCTCTACATATTTAATATAGTGTCATTAGACCATCTCATGCCTTAGACTCTCATATTCTCCCATTTACACCATTGTCAAAACATAGAGTGGTAACTCCTTTTCCATACAGATCTGTGTCACCCAAACTTACTCTATATGATGGTAATGGTGACCCAGATCATCATCTATATGTTTTGTATGAGCATGTTTGGACTACATGTATAATGATTTGCTTCTAACCTAGTTGTTCCCATAATTTAAATGGCTATGAATTATAATGGTTTTATGATATCCCTAATCAATCCCTTATAGAATTTAATACACTCATAAATATGTTTTTGTCACACTTTTATATTAGCATTTGTTACAAAGTCTCTTATGACCAATTCTCTCAACTAAAGAAAAAACCTAATGAGTTAATATATTAATATGACTTGCACTAAAAGCAATATTAAGAAAGATGATTAGACCCATGGTAGATAGAGAACTCTAATACATATTCAATCAAATATTATTTCCAACATTAAATGAATCTATATTATTTAAAAGGTCTACATCATTTAGAGATGTATGCCATATAGTGAAGGAATGAGAAGTAAAACTTCTCTCCATGGGTAAGTTAAAGTAAACATGTACATTAGATTCCACTACAAATAGCTCAAATAATATCCCATATAAGATGAGGCCCAATGAAAACAAGAATGAGAAAAATATGATAATCAATTTAGCCTTAGAGATATCTCCTCATCTATTTTTTTTAGCTCCTCTAAGGAGAACTTTTACAAATTTTCTTGAACTGATAGCTAATGTTCTCAAATGACTTTTGGAATTAAATTTCATATCTCTCCCTCCCATTAAATATATTGATATGACTAGACCTCTTCCAAAGAATTATTATTCCAATTTATTTTGAAATTATCATATCCCCACAACCATACTATGAATAGAAGCATCATATTATGACATAATATCTAAGATTTGATAGAGTTTAATATCATTGATATGAGTAATCTTATAAAAGCACCCAAAGTACAACCAACTGAAGCAAAAGTAATGAAAATATATTCTAATACATTTCCAAAGCATGTGGCTAATGAGATAGAAGAAACCTTAAGTGTTCATTATAATTATAAATCACATCCACCTTTATCTTCTGATCATAATAATACAATAGACACACACCCTATACATAATATCATTGGTGTGTATTATACTGTAGTTCCAACTATGCCTCCTATCACTTTTTTAGAATAGGATATCCTTCATGATGAATTTAATTTATATGCACTTTTTATATGATATTACATTGATCATCATCATATTCAAAGTGTCATGGTTGACAAAAATTTAAGCATTAATATGTGTACGGTTACACATATATCACTTGGGATATTTAGATTAAGATATTTCTCTCATGGATACAATTATTTGGTTATTAATTTTGTAAGGAGTAATATTACATTGAACATGATTATATATACATATTTCTCCAATGGATGCATTGGTAATCATCATATTCAAAGTTTCCATTAGGGAGATCTAATTTGATTATAGGTTGGGGATACACGTGTGGTAACCAAATTAATAGTCATATCTAATGCTAAATCATTTTACATGTTATTGGGTATGCCTTATATATAACACTTTAAATTTATTCCCTCCACCATACATAGATGTCTTAAATATATACATGTTAATTAGCTTGTTATAGTTGAGGGCTTTCCATATGAGTATCCTTTAACTACTCCAAAACTAGCTAATAATGGCCACCAATAATATTTCCATCCATTACTACACCTCCAATATCAATCGAGCCACCAATGCAAGTGAGGTATACTTCTATATAATTACCATAAATTCACACTCTCCCATGAATACCTTTATTAGAGAGACCCTTGAATCAAATACATGTTATGGATTATATAGATCCTCTCTTTAACTAATCCATGCCTAGATCAATGTTATTGAGTCCCCAAAACACTTCACATTGATCATCCATGACAGTTATAACTTATTACACCATATGTTTCCCCTAGAGTCCCACAATTCATAGGATATTTTAGTCTACTCCATATATTCATAACCACACTTCACATTCAGATCTAGTTATAGGTTATGTAGTACATTTTATTCCTAGATATCAGACACTTACTCACAAACCATGTGCAATCATTCTTCATTTACTTGATACATGTCACACTGATAGTGAGTCTCTTGCAAGACTCATTAGTTAGTATGTTCTCATTTAACTTGTACATAATTTAATTTAAATTTACATATTATAATTTTCATCTCACTTGTACATAGATTACAATCATAAAATACAAAAAACATTAAAATAGTTGCTCAAAAAATATAAATTTTAGATTTTATGCATTTTCATGTTTTCATTCTTCATATTTACTATGTAATACATATGATATATATGTTAGTATAGTCATTTTTATCATACATACATACTTCACTTATTCACTTCAATTGTTCACAAATTACTATTAGACTTTATTTGTCTACACAAATCTAGATCTGATACTATCTACCCATTGGGGGGCACATACACATACACACTAAATCAAAATTTCTATGTTATCCCATTGAGTGCATCATACACATAGATTTTGGTTTTCCAAGTTACATATTTATATACTCCATATCATAGATTTAACATTTATTACATCTTGGTATTGATGATCCTATAATACACCATTTTTTTACCAACTATTACTACTACTACTACTATAGATTCATATTATGTATATTCTTGCTCTTATATGAATTTGTACCATATGTTTATGCACACTTTCATTTCCATCTTTAATAGTTTATATTTGATTGTGTATCTTTACTTCTACATATACTTGAGTGAATTTGAATATGACATTGTTTTATGGCTTTACGCTAATTTCTTACATTATGTGTATGATTTGGACATGTGCCCATGTCCTTGTGTGTGATTATTGATTATGTATATAGACATTTGAACATGTAATTCCATGTGGCTCTAATACAACCTTGGTCTTTACATATGTGGACATTTGAATATTCCCTTGTATGTATTTATTTCCTCAACTTAGTGACATGTTCTAATTTCCCTTGTATTATGGCCCCTTTGTCTATTTTGCATGCAAATGTGGTTTTTATGTATGCTTTCACATGTACATCATGGCCATGACACTTGTCTCTTAATTTTTGTTTTCACATCTAGTTTTCAATGCCATGAGGGACCTCATGCACCTCCCCTTGTTCCTTGGGTGATTTTATGGACATCATGCCCCATTCCACCACTTAGATTAATAAGATTATATTTATATTTGTTGTTCATACACATGTTTATATTTTTATATATAACTTGACAATCTTGTGAATGCTAAATCTAAAATACATCATACATTACCGACTTATGTTCAAACTCTTTTACACTGTAATGTCATGTGTACACACTATAGTGGTTTATCACATAAATATCATATATTTTTAGCCTAACACACATGATGAATAGATTTTATTTTGAGGATAGTTATTTCATAGGTTTAATAAATATCCTCAAAAGAGGGAGCATTCAGATGGATTTATCATATAAATTAAGAAATTTTAGTGCTCTCAAATTACACTTTTTAGTATGAAAATATAGATTATAGAGATTAGACTCAAGGAAATAAAATTAAATATAGTCATACATAGATTTGTCTCAGTTTTACTCAAAAATAACACTTTTGGAGAATAACACAATACATTGATAGAAGGGTAGTATACTATATTCCACCCACCATGTTATTGAATAGTTGCCTTAGAAATGAAAAATTCTAGAATTATTAGAAAGGTACAAGTAAAACTTAAATTTATATAGTCTCAATTATATATTATTAGATATGATTAATATATTCTTAGTATTTACACATAATTACATAGGTTTTCCTAGATTATGGGCATCATGTAAGATATGATCACTCCCATTTTAGTTTTAGATATGTAAATACACCAATTACTATCACTTGCTCTAGAATACATATGTATAAATATCAGAATTAGGGGCATGTGTAGAACACATTATTTCCATATGATCAATTTTGCACTAGTTATCTTTGGTAGAATTATAAATCCATGTCATTCTCGATGTTCAATCCCTCATCCACCATATGCAATATTTCTTCACTAAGATGATACCAAATTGATGGCTCAGTCTATTTATAGAAGTTGGCATTCTTGAGTTACTTGAAGCCAGTTTACATTCATGAGTGTCCTAGATCTATTTTACATTGATGAGTGGCCTTTGAGATATTTTAAATTTCATAGTTTCTAAGTGGCATAGATACCTCATATATGATTTCATGACATCACACAATTTTAGTTTTAGATGCATCTAATACACATGGGTAGGTAATGATGGATTCATATCCTACATGAGTAATTGATTCACCTCCATAGGAGGGTTGGACAAGACATCAATCAAATCCAATTTATCCATATATTATGATACACCAAATAGGGGTGTGTAATGATGGATTCAAGGCCAGCTTGATTTCTTGAGTCACCTACACATGGGGATTAGGCAATCCATCTACGTAGTCCAAGTTATTCACCATTTGATCACCATCTACATACACACACATGATTTCTTCATGTTTTTTCATTGGTTTTCATACTTATTAAGGTGTATTCATTGAATTCCTCTCCCTCACATCTATTTACTTAGTTTTATCTTTAATTTTGATATCTTTTTAAGTACAGATTGATTCATATATATTTCATTTTTTGGACATGTAGTGGAGCATATTTTATAGACTCAAACTCAAATTCATATACTTCACCTTATAGGTAATTCTAGGTACATTTTTCTTTCCTTTTTCCCATTTGATTTAATTTGTTCCATTTCTTGAGTAATGGGGGGGGGGAGGGGGAGGGGAGAATTTAGTAATCTAAAATGTCATTTAATATAATGAGTGTCACTTGATACCACCCTATCCTTTGATTAAACCTAGACCTATATTAAGGCCTATTTTGATCCTTTTCTAGCTTAAATGTTCATCTAACCCATGCCTAGATATACCAAAAGTTGGATTGAACCATCACCTAGGCATTTTAAATCCTTTTTAACATGTACCAACCACATAGAGAATAATGTGGCCCCTTTGGTCAGTAGTGTAGTGTGTTAATGGTAAAGGAGGAAGCATTATTGAGTTTTAAATTATTTTTCCATAATGAATATACTTACAATACCTAAATCTTCTTAGGGTTAGCCTAGACTCTGTTCATGTCTTGACTAATATTATAGCATTATATGAATATCACTCTCATTTATTTGTCCCTTGGATTCTAATTATCATGAACAAAATCAAAAATAGGTGTGAAAATTAAGGTTATTAGTCCCTATTTACCCCATATTTCTTTAGACATCCATATATAATATCCCATATCTTAGTTTTACTCAAATTTATAGTTTCAAGTCACTCATAACATTCAAATTAGCATTTGTACTCAAGCATACTAGCATCATGCTCACTTGCACCATCACTTAGATTAGGAGAACTAAATCAAGGTTGATATCCTTTTTAGGTATTGGTATGTACGTAATGCTCAACACATGGGGTTTTGAGGTCATGTCTAGACTACACTTCTAACTCCACTCTACTTACACTTGTGTTCATCAAAACCCTAACAAGTATGTAGGATTAGGGTTCCTTAGTGAAACTAGTCAAAATGATGCACATATAATGATCCAAGCTTTAGTCATGTAGGTATAATATTTTGAGAACAAATAAAAGGTCTACTCCAAATTTCACTACTTCATCTATAGATGGTCAATAGTGTTTCTTAGGTTAATATTGAAGTGTGTTATTGGCAAAAAGGTTTATGGTACTCTCTGAAGAGGGTTGTATCACATCATATATTGATGACACCCTATCCTACTTGTAAATCACTTTCCATCTTACCACTTTTCTATTTCAGTCATATTTTATAGCTAAGTACACACTTTTCAATTCATTTCTATTTATAGGATAAACAAATAAATCAATTATTATACAAATCAGTGGCTATTGATATGGTAATATTTTCTCCCCTAATTTACATAGTTACCTCTTTTATCTACTTATGGTTTTCTTAAAATAGTTAAATCACTCATATATAGAATAATTAATTACTAGAATAAGGAAATTATCTTTGATGTAGTTGTTGATTTATCTATAGTCTAAGAACATCCTCCAAGGGTCATAATTATTTTGCAGCATTAACACTGGGGATGAATATTCACTATGTCTATATTTGATAACACCTACCTCCATGATATCATGTACCATATTATCAATTTCACTCTTCTAAGAATATGGATTATTATATAGTATGATGTTTGGTGATTGACTACTTAGAAGCAATATAATGGCATGATAATGTTTGCTTATTAGTGGTAATCATTTTGGCATGGCTCCCAAAAAAATGGTGGTCATAAATAATCATATGTATATTAGGATGTGTAGATGTCATTGGTTGATAATCTTTTTTGGAAAATAATTGTGAAAAAAAATCCTTCAAACCTTTTGAGAATATTTGATATCTGATTCAAACTGACCAATTGTGTAGATTTTTCTCATAATATACATAGTTTAAATGTTATACCTTTGGAAAGTGCATGAAGAGTTCTTGTAAATTCAAAATTATTGTGCACAAGTTTGTGAGTTATAAAAATCCAAAAATAATATCTTCCCAACCCATGGGAATATATAACATATGATAATGTAGTTTTTAGTCTCCCATAACAAGCTTAATAATATGGCATTTCCCAAAATAATTGATAATGCCATTATCTATAATCATGAC
This sequence comes from Torreya grandis, assembly GCA_037957365.1. Classification (NCBI taxonomy): domain Eukaryota; kingdom Viridiplantae; phylum Streptophyta; class Pinopsida; order Cupressales; family Taxaceae; genus Torreya; species Torreya grandis. The sequence goes on from JARHVA010001083.1 coordinate 2,630,608, forward strand.
CTTAACTTCTTGAGCTAGGTAAATGAAATAGTTTGAATGAGTAGATAAATTACTATTGATGAAGCTATGTGTAATCCATGATTCAATAAACATTGTTACCTTGTTTTTATTGAATAAACTTATAACCTTAAGGGTTTTATGATTTTTAATACCCTAAAGTTCATGACATGAGATAATAGGTTTGGAATATTTAGATTCCTCATCTTCTTCTTCCTCACCCTCAATTGAGGTGTCATCATATTATTCATCTTAATTTGCTCCTTAAATGTATAACAACTTCTTATAAACACATTTATGTCCTTTTCTCCACTTTCTATTATAACCAAACACAACTCTTTTGCACATATCTCTTCAATATATTGAGGGGTAAATTTGGTGGGCCAAAAACTTGATGTGTTGTATAAGTGAATTCTCATCCATTAGTTAAAGTAATTCATTTCACCATATATCTTTCTTCTTCCATGTAAACAATTACTATGGATTAACTAATTAACTTGGATTAAACATGTGAATATTGTTATACCCCAACATAACCCAATTTAAGTTCTTTAAACAGGGACCCACTTTTCCAAGTAACCTTTTTTAGGATTGACTGGGTAGCCTAAGTTTGTTTCTTAAATATTAGAAATGAATGTTTATTAGTTTATTATTATAAACCAAAGCTATGTTTAGGCTTATCTCTATTTATATCTCTACCCTTTGGTTTATTTCATACATGTCTATCAAGGTTTCTAGATTATAATGGTTCATGAAGTTTTCATGTTTATCCAAATGAATTTTGAGTTTTACCTCTTTCAAACTGATCGACTTACATGTTTTTCAAACTATTTTTTCTTTATTTTTTATCTTATGCATGTTGTTTTTTACTTATATAATTTTTCCTATTTTTCACCCAAATAACTAGCATGTTTCCAAAGCCTCTAACTAGAATTCACTCACTCTCTTAGAGCCCCAGGAGTAAATGAAATATGCATTATACTTCAACATCCTAAAAATTTTATGCCACATAATGATAAATTATTAACCCATGGATTTTACAACACTTATATATTTATAAAAGACTCTTGGGAAAGAAAAATAATGAGATGTTTCCATATGTCATAATATCACTCACCTAGTAACTAGTACATTACAGTTTTAGTGTACAAAATTTTTGGGTTAGTGAAGTAATGATAAATATTCACATTTCATGATATCAGATCTCACTACAACCAAATCATTTTGAGAAGCTTATAAGTCTCCCAATAAATTAGAGCATCAAGATGTTGTGACATGTTATCATCCCAGTCACATAGATATTATAGAGTAAGGAAATAGGGTATTTCACTCCTAGGATGGTGTAATTGGGAGATGTTACCAAGTGTCACCTTCTCATGATCCTAAGGTAGTAAATAAAAAAGAAAAAATAAATAAGATTCTTGAGAAGTTATGAATTAGTGAAAGCATACCATGTTTCCATATAATGACATGAGGGCTAGGTAAAACTAAAGTAATACTTTTGGAGAATGTGAGAAATAGACAATTTTGAAATAGAGATGACAAAGAACTTTGAGCAAAAGAAAGAAAATCCACTTGACAATGGGGATCACAAAAGAGGGTGACACATCATAAGGAGAATTCAAATTATGAAACTAGAAGAAAGAAAAGGAAGCCAAGGCTATTGATTCCTTTAATCCAAATGAATGTCCACCTAAATGCATTTAATTCAATAGATCTAGTGAATACAAAGGCAATATATGAAATTGACAAAGTCATTTATAATTACATTTCCATATAACTAATAATTGAGTACAAAAATTTAATCTCTATTATGGCTAAGTAATTCCACTTTATTAGATAACCAAAGATGTTAGGTGTGTAATAATGGATTATGATTCACATATTCCAATGCCAAATATTCATATTATATTGTAGGATCTAATCAATACATAGATACAAAGCTCAAATAAGTTTCCCTCAACCATGAATTCAAACATTATTCTGTTATATGGGAGGAAGTTGAAGTAATGAAATGTTGTTGTCCTAAGCATCAACACTTAGCCTTTACACATAGATATAGGTAATACCTAATTTTAGTAAAATTCATGAGTGTACACAATGTTATGGTAAAACCTGAAGTAATTCTATGCATTGACTAATTATTTAATCTACTTGCAAATAACAAATTTTTGGGAAAAATTCTACACTTATAGCAACACAACACCCCAGTGGCATATATTAGTGGGCCTACAATTTAAAATTAATATATACTCCCCATCCCTAATATTTCATACAATCAAGTCATAATAAATTCATGGATGTATGCAAATAATGAAATGAGTAAGTTATTAGAATGGGAAAATGAACCCATTACCTTCATATTCAAAGGCTTTATTTCTTCTATCCCCATTACCATATTTAGGATATGAATTAGGATTATTATGGCCTTGTTAAACTAAATTTATAGTTTCTATAGCATAACTTATGTAAATGAGGTTTGGATTCCCCTGTTGGACACCATCCTCACTTCCACCAAGATCATATCTATAGGTAAGATAATTTGTGCCAATTTGATCATCCAAGCTCGTATTTTAGAAAATAAACTAGATATAAACTTATATATTATGTATTATTTGATAAATTCCATAATAGGGAATGTTCATTCAACTTTTGAGTATCCCTAGGAGCCATGAACTATGTATCCTGATAATTAAATTTGTGATGAATTTAATGTTTTCCATATACACAAATTTAAATATAATATGACCAGACTAACCAAATCCTTATTCCTATTGGTATACCAAGCCATTTATGGCAAGGACATGCCCATATTGTCTAATTAAATCCAAAGAACCATTGAAAATATTTGTGTCTATTAGCTCTATTAGAATAGAGGGTATTAGGGATCTCCATATGTATCTACCCTAATTGGTCCTAGATAAGGAGTCAAAATAGGAAATTATATCTCAAATAATAGATTTTTTAAATTTTCCATTGTGAAATTCCAGACAAGGAGCTACCATCCACCTCCCATCAGCATTGGTATGTTTTAATACACCAAATGGGGGCATTTTTAACTAGTGGGCAAAACTAGAAGACATTGTGATTTCAAGTAGGCACCTTACAAAAAATGGGATCTAATCAAAAGTTTAATTAATAACCTAAAAAAATTTATAAAAAGGTTAAAATTGATTAGAATCATGTATCATATGTATATGATGGAATATTAATGAATGCTTTGATATATACTGAGGTCCATATACAAATGAATAAGGTGAATATGTCCATGGTGGTATCCAAGAATATAAAATATCATCCAGAGACCTCTAGAAAGGATGATAAGATAATCTATAATGAGTTAGGTTTTAAGACCTCCTCAAATATCCCTCCCATAGCCTAAAGCATAATGATAATAATATATTGGACATGAGTGGACCTTTCTACATGTTTCCCATTCCACTAATCACAATATTATATTAGGTGAGTCTCCCATATTTCCTTCCCCTTCCCTCTAGTTTGGCTCCACTCATATCCCCTATCAAAACCATTTGACCACCACCTCTATGAATATCTCCTTTTCCTAGCCATGTGTCCACTTACCTAGGTTCACCCCCAATAGTTATGTCTACCCTCACCTCATCACATCCTATTGTTCCATAAAATTCACCTACTACCATCTCACCCATTCTAATACCAACTTATACTCCCACTATACCATCCTTTTGTATAAGTATAATTTAAAAAATCCTTTATTTTTTTCCTCAAGGCACTCGAACAAAAGAAAACTAGGAGGAAAATTTAGTGGAATGATTGAATAAAATAAAAGCCTTTGAAGAAACAAAACCCATGAATGAGTTAGATAGTGGTGAGGAATGGTCCACCAAAGTGGAATGGGAAGATAAAACAAATACATCATTGGCTAAGACCATTAGTGAGACCAAAAAAAATGACCCCAAGGATGAATGGCTAACAAAATAGGCTTAATCAGGTGATTAAGATTTTGAAGACTATTTCAATCTTAATTGAATTAATTAATGGCCTATATGGATAAAATATAGATTAATTAAAGTCAAAACCTCTAGATTTGACATAGGGGTTATCAGTGAATGTATCTCCAACCTCAACACCTCCTAAAAAATGATGATATCTATAACAATAGTTCCCCTGATTACTATAAAAATAGGGTAATTTAATAAATTCCTTATTCCTCAACTACTAATATAATTAATAATGTTTTATTTAGTAATGTAACAATAATCCCTCATGTTTTGGAATCTTCAATCCAAATAAATAGGCCCCAAGAAACTACAATTCTAGTTTTCCAAGCCCTAGTCCTAACACCTATAATTGAGACTATGGTTCCCCATAATCAACCTTTAAAATTCCTTATGAGAGTTAATTTAACATCAGTAATAGACTAATTACAAAACTTTATCAATACTCCTCCTACTAATTCATTATTTTCTTCCCCAATCCCTTAGTCGTCTGGGATCAATAAATAGGTGCATTTGAAAGTTTGGTTTCCAAAAATAGTTTTTATTCCCTAGTTACTCCCTCCAACCATCCTCTAAATTGGGCCTACCAATTGGTCATGTAACCCAATCATATTCTACCACTATTACAACATAGAAGGGGTTAGAGAAATGAAAGCTAATAATTGACACAATGACCCCCAAGGTCACTATAAAGAGGAGAGATATTCCCCATTTCCCTCAATTAGAAACATATTATCCAAAGCCCATGATTTACATAGGGTAATCCTCATATTCCACTCCTAAAAATGAGTTATAACCTTTAAAACAACTAGTTACCTTGAATGTTCCTAAATGGATCTAAAAATGTAATGAGCAAAAGAAGGTATGTTAGACCTGGTTATTGTTCAACAACTAATAGTTAGGTTTCACTTTGACAAAGAAACTAAGACAATGAATAATTTTAAGAGGAAAACCATAATAAGGTAAAATTGGAGAAAAGATAATATGTGTTCTATCTAATGAATATAATAAGGAATGCTCCCCTATGATATAGGAAATTATAGAGAAGATGGCTACACTTTTTTAGACTTTTAAGGGGGAGTTGTAAAATAAATATTTAGAGCCTATGATAAGGTCATGGAGGAACTATAAGAAAGGATTAATATACAACCTAAAAGATACATCATAGATAATATATAACGAATATCTCAAAGGCTATATGATATCATCCAATTAATAAGGAATGCAAAGGAGTCACAACCTAGGTGGGGACATGTATACCACCTTGTTGATAAGATAAATAAAATCGATGCCACACTTCATTTATTAAGATAATTGGCATAAAATAAGGCTTATGATCACTTGAACCTAATAACTGATCTAGATGTATCATAGACCCTAAATTGTGTAGCTACTAGGAGACATAACTTGATTAGGTGACATCAAGAGATGTAAAATTTAATACTACAACTCATCAATTATGAAAATAAGACCATTACAATTTTAGTGGAAATGAGGATCAATGAAGTGATTAAAAAAAGTTGGGAATTGGTCATTAGGCTCATCTTTGAAGATATTCTTTAGATGATAGTGAATATTTTCAATGTAGAGGTTAAGGACATAGTATATAAGACCCATGATGATTTGATGTAATTTATAAAATTTAATAGAAGTAGGGTCCTTAACATATAAAATATTATCTTTATGTAGAACTTGGAGTTATATTAAAATCATATATATATATATATATATATATTGATGGATAGACTTCCCTAGTTCTTCAAAATACCTTTTTTGGACTTTAGAACAATTTAGATTGATTTTCAAGTGATCCATGCTTTATACTTAAAAATTCACATTAGCAAGTACACATCCCTAACTGCATTACCTCCACCAGCTATTTTAGTTTCAATTAATTATGAAATAAAAAGTATAAATATAGTTGTAACTCTAGTTACGATTACAACAAATATCAGAGCACAAGTGTCAATAACTACAATTGCCTTATAGGCAATTTCCATCATAATTGAATTAGTTAATTATAACATAGTTTTTTTGTAACATTTTGTCTTTTATTAATGGTTAACTACATTGTGGCCATGTATGTCATGGATGAATATTATGAGATATATTGATGGTAGTGAAACTTTGATCATGGTTTGAGAGGTAGGGTGTCCCTATCCCAATCCTATATATCATGTATCATCTACATTCCAAAGGGAGGAGAAATTTTGGCATACAATATAGGTAAGAAATCCTTCATATTGTTCTAAAATTTTATGTTATATGATTATCATATATTATTTATTTGATATGTGATATAAAAATCTTAAGTAGCCACTAGATAATTAGTAGGATTCTACCAATTACGAATGTGTAGTAGCAATTTTAGGTTGATAAATCTTGATTTCGTGTAATAGGTTTTCTAGGCTAATCTTTAGATCTATGTAGAAGCATCATTTTGATGCAACTTCCAAGACTGAGCTATCTCTATTAAAATGTTATTTTTTATTATTATCTATAATATTTTATTAGAATATGCAATATCAATATCAATAACAGAAATCTTTAGTTAATAAATTTAAATTAATTGTATTTTATCCCTCATATTTTATTACTATGTTTATCAATTTTGTGTGCCAAAATAGCAAGATGCAATCACTAATCCGTGATGATTGTCATTATTATAAATCCAATTAGAAATAATCCATGCTCTCTATCTCTAAATTATATTTTATACCTTACCCTTCTTTCTTTTTATGGTTTTTTGAGTCATGCCCACTTTAGAATAAATCTATCATCATCACATACGTAAGTAGATCTAGGATTCACATCTATATCCAAACCATCTGGGTTAATAGATGATTTTTTAACCACCATTATAATAAAGGTAAAAGTAAAACATGATATGATAAAACTCATTTCCTAAAGTGGAGATCACCTCCATTGAGATCATAAATTGATAGAGGCTACCTCATAAGGTTTCTTGGGTGTGCATAAAACCCACATCAATAGGTAAAATTATTTGGTTCTAGAAGAAGGGCCTTTTTCAATATGAATATGTAAATATCACTTTATTTGCATTAGATATATTTAAAATATTTAACAATTATATCTCTTATAACAACCTACTACATCCACCCTTGTAGACCCATATAAAAGTTAGGACAAAGAAAGGTGTTTTGAGAAGATCTAGAGCTCCATCATATTCTCCAAATAAGTGCCCCCTCCCATGTATAATTTACCAGACTCGGTTAACTATTTCTAACTTTAAAATTGTAAGAGATGTTTATGATCTACCTATAAATCTTGAAAAGTACCTCCCTACCTTTTGTCCCTTATGAGGTAGGACAATGGAAGAGCATGTGAAATCCTTCAATACTACTTTAGGAATATTAAATGCAGTCCATGAGGATGTAACTTAAAATGTATTCCATTTTAATCTTTAATATGCCTCCTATTATTAGTTTATTAATATCATAAATGGATCAATCAGATCTTATAATGAGTCTCAAACCACCATTTTAGGATAGTTTGTTCAAGTCACTAGCCCTAACATTATGTACCAACTCTTTGATAGCATGAAAAGAGAGACTAATGAAACCATTATGGAATTTCATGTGAGGTTTTATAAAATGTATAATAAAATGGACAATTAAAATAATACAAATGTTTTATTAGCTATTTAGATATATAAAAATGCTTTAGATCCTACAACTACAATGTTTATACATAGAACACTCTATATGGTTGATTTGACCTAGGTGTATGTTCAGGCTATAAATGTTGATATATAAATTAACCATTAGTCACAAGTCTTATTGGGATAAATTTTTATCAATCCTACCTAATCTTAAATCTAGTCCCAAACACTAGCTGAAATATTATGGCTCATAATAAGACACATACCATATGTAATCACCCTTGTCTCATGTTGTGAATAACTAGAGTTTGTTTTTATTGAATAATTTTATCCAAATAGATAATCCCCATAGATTTAAATATTTATTTCTATTCAATACTTCCACCACCCAAGGTGTTGTTGATGACTCTAATAAAGTTGAAATAGATACCATTCAGAGGATGGCATATAAATTGAGTAATGAATTCTTGATTATATATAAATATATGGGAAATGTTGGTGGCCAGAACACCAATCATATTTTTAGTTACCAAATGAAAAACTATCCCTTCAATATACTTGATAATAATACTAAGCAATCATATAATAAGATGCCTAAGATAATAATCTTATAGGTCACATTACATAATAAGTGCAAGCTTGATAGCATAGCCAAACATGGATAACTAGATTGCATAGAATTATATGCAACCTTTGAAATATTTCAAAGAAAAATGGATAGACAAGAGATACTAAATAATACTCTTGATCTAATTCCTTTTGATGCTTTAGGTCATCCCATCATGGTAACAGTATTTGATACCTATGACTTTCCATTCCCTATGGAAAATGAGACAGAGCCAAAAGATAACACAAATGAGATACATGTGTTATATAAGTTTGAAAGGAGTAAATATAATCTAAGGAACAAATAGCCTCTCACTACTTATACATCTCCCAAAAAAAATTCCAATACTCTTCCAGATCTAAGAAGAACAATAGTCCACCTCTTCCACAAGAAAAGGATCAGCTACAACCCATATAATTACAAATCAAAGGGGGGATAATATCACTCTCCATAAATTTTCCCAAATCACTGACCAAATGGAAATTTTATTCAAATACTTAATTGAGAGTCCTTTATAGATAACAAATCAAAGGATACACATACAAATGTAATTATTTACAAAGGCAAGCCTAAGTTTCCTACACTCCTTATTAATGGTGATAATGTTTGGTAAGAATGTTTATAATTCTCTGGTAGATTCTAAATATTTAGATAATGTGATGCCTAAAATTATCTAAAATAAACTAGGGATGACCCCAAATAAGTCAAAAGAAGTGGTCCTACAATTGGAATGTCCTCAATACCTTGTGTTATGGAATTATTAAACATATTAATACAACTAGCCTCCAAACCACATGTACAAAAGCACATAGACATCCTAGTAGTTGACATTATGGAAGCTTATGGTTTGTTTTTCATTTAAGATTGGTAAAAGATATTAAATGGGTACATGGCCACTTAATTATAACACATGTGGCTACTGTGGAATTAATGCCTAATCAAATCAAATTTTATAGAGAACTGAGCATGAAGTACTTGATTATAGATTAAAAGGCAAAAAATGAGAGGGTTAACTTTGTATCCTCACACACTAGTGTTTATACATTCACAACAGAGCACTAACCTTATAAGCATTAATTTAGAATCCCTTCATAGTTATGGACTATCCATTTTGATGTTGCCTAGTCTAAATAAGGTTCTAGTGTTGGTGTATCTCTAACAAACCCAAATGGGAAGCAATACTTAAACATATACATATTTTAGTTTATATGTACCAATAATTGAGTTGAATATGAGGCCTTCATACGATGCCTACACCCCACCCTATATTTTTTGATAAAAAGTGGGGACCCCCTTTTTTTCTTATAAATAATGAGTATCTTATCTATGTATTTGTGTGTTTTGAGCATTATGATAGTTGTATTATCTTTATAAACTTGGTGTTTTTAACATTGAATTAGGTTATGGTATATTTATTTCCATTTTGGAAGCACCTGTTCAAACTAACCTACTAATTAAAAGACAAAATAATGTCTTTACATGGTACAAATTTAAATTATTTTATGTTTGAGTACTTAGTCTTCAACACCTTTATTTTAGAAGCTTTCATTCAAGAACTTTTCTTTAGAATAATTATTTTCAATAAATTTTCTCATTGGAAACATTCAATTTGGAAAATTTTCATTGGAATCTTTAATTCAAAAAAAAAAATCTTTCAAAAACATTGGTATTCAACAAATTTTCAATCAATATCTTTTCATTTTATATGTTTTGTTTCGGTGAATGTGTTTTAGAAGATTCTTTGTGGTAACTTTAATTTGAAGACTTTTCACTAAAAATATTGTGTCAAAAAGATTCTCTTTAGATTATTTCACTTCAAAAACTTTATCATCAACTACTTTAATTTTAGAATATCTCTCTTCATGGCTTTTGTATGTGACTAATTTTACTAAAACCAATCTTCTTGAATAGTACTTAGTCATTGGCAACTTTGTTCTAGCAAACTTTCATTTCAAAGACTTTACTTTAGAAACTTTGTTCAGAGCCTTTTCATTGAAAGGTTTCCTTTTGTAAACTTGGTCTTTGACATGTTTTGTTTTGAAAACATTGGGATAAAGTATATTAGGACTAATCTCTCCCAATAAATTTTTTCTTATCAGGTATTTTCAGACCAAAGTGAAAATTTTACTTCTCATGACTAGGTTACATAATAACACATGAAAAAAGAATAAACATAACACCATGGCACCCCAAATGAGAATGCATCTTATTTGGAATTTAAACTAGGACAAGGTGGTAAAAATAAAATTGAATTAAGTTGAAGATCTTATACACATTGATAATTAATGGTGCATGCACTAGAAAATAATGTAAAAATATATTAACATCAAGCCCTTAGCCAAGATCACATCATTCCATCTTTGACATCTCAATAAAACTTCAATCTTAACCAATTTTGAAATCCATAATTTTTATCAAAGTGAGTTACTATGTACAATATTTAGGTTAGTTTTGTATACCATTATAAAAAGCTTCAAGCATACAAGTATCCATCAAACCACCATGACATCATCATCCTAGTCATAAAAAGGAGACCTGACACCCTCCATGTTCTCTACCAAGGATTCCATAGAGTATCTAGACACATGTTTTGATGGTACTATATTCGATGGTTATTATCCAAACTAATCAACATCATGGTAAGTAGAGGAAAACATAGACTCATTTACACTTGAAGAAGACATCTTAGATGAGAATAAGAATCTAGTGAAGGACTTACTTCCTTTCAAACATCAATACCTACATTACATAATTATAAATTCAGAGGCTATACCATGCATATATTTACTATGAGGCCTCTTCTTCGAAGGGAGAATAATAGATGATAGATACCTTCATTACATTGACAATAATATAGTTATTTCTTATATAGTAGGGGACAAATTTAAAAGGTATTTGAGCCTACCCATTCTAGATGTCACTTTTTTTTTACATATTTTTATTACATAGAAGAATTCTAATAATAAAGAGAGAGCACTAGTGAGGTGGCTTCTCTTTGAAGAAATCTTCACTATAAAATAGCATGTCAATAATCCAATTCCCATTAGTTAATTAAAAATGGTAATCCATATGGGAATGGTACTACTAAATAGAATTTTTAGTTGCATAAGAATATACTACATATGTGGTATGGGTTCCCCTACTTGACCTACTAATTACCTCAGAGTGCACCTATGATTTAGGGAAAGTGATTAGTACACACCTCTAAGATCAAATCTTACATAATGATAATATGCCACTAGGAAGAAACTTTTACATAATGTCTTATTTGTTAGATACATTCATGGGGAGCATATACAAGCACAATGAAGTCCTATGGGATCCCAATCTAGACATGATAAAAAAAATAGAATTTGTGAATATTATAGTTTTGTTCACATCTGCTCCTATATTAAACACGTAAAAAATATTTTTGAGGATATATATCCTAAGGTATGGTTAGCAATCCATGATTGGACTTTGGAAAGAATTTCACCTATCATAATTAGGAAACTTTCCAATAATATAGGATACTGCAGGCTCTATCTAGACTATGATATTATTATGGTAGCTAGACACAAAGTAGATCCTCTTCAACTCCATAATTTTATTTAAGATAAATTAATTGATCAAGAAATTACATACCAAATATGAATGAGGAATTGACAAATAAAAATAAGGCCATATTCCATGGCTCCCACATCACCATTAGGATAACGCAATACACAATATTTAGGTAGTTAGAGGCTAGAAATGCTAGGAAGGCATATACATTATATAACCTCCCTCATAGAGACTAGGATCTCATGGAAAGGTTAAAAATAATATCCATACCCTTGGTCTCTATTAAAAACACAATCCAATGGATCATGATTTTATATTCCTAAATCCTAAGACTGATGAAGAGCTAAAGGAAAGGATTGTAACTATAGGATTAGGCAAGGACTTACTGAGAGTGATGTAGGTTGAGAAAAATCTCACACTCAATGAATTAAAAATTAGGATCCAACCTCTTGGAAGATGGATATCCTCTAATTTTTGGAGTGTTAGTCCATCACAGATATAAGAAGGAGAGGGATAAGATCCCCAAATATCTCAGGGCCAACCCTAAGACCAATAATAATTGGTAGGTGAGGCACCACTCATTGGAGCATAGGATGAACAACCACAATAAGAAAAAGTGGCTTCCTTTACATAATCTAAAAAAGAACAAATTGTCCTCATTTAAGATTTAGTAATTAAACTGATATAGGTCAAACAAGAGATGTCTGAGAAATAACTTAAAGGAAAGACAATATATAAAGGGAATAATTTGGGATTATTTGCTTGCACTCATTTTATGAAGAGGAAATATTGGGTTCAAAAGCCCTAACACCCAATATTATTCCCCATTATCTTTGACAACAAGTGATAATTTCACAAGTAGGTAGATCAACCAAGTGATATCAAAGAAAGCCTAAAGGAGTCAAACCACAAACCCCACCAACATAAGAGGTGGATGAAAAGGAGTTGCATGAATCCAAGTTATTTATCGTATAAGAACTAAATTCCAAAGCACCTCTTACTAGTGAGCCATATAGTAAGGGTCCTTTGCTCATATCCCCTTTGTACCTTTTCCCTTTTATGTCCTTAGTTGTATTTTATATCACCCCTACACCAATGGTTTCTACATTTATTCCTATCTGATCAATTATTTTAGGTTTACCCTTCATTCAAGCATCTATGCATCTTTTCACTACCACTTCACTTAATCCAACTTAAACTACTATGGTTTCTATTCCTTTAGTGTCCATCCCATCAACATTACCTTTGTCTATTCTAGTGATTGCCCAATCTACCACCACAATTATTTATTCATCTACCTAATTGGGTTTGTCTTTGTCTTCTTCATATCCAACCTCTAAAATGACATTGGTTACCACCAAAAAGGATACCAAAAAGTAGATATTCTTTATTTTTCATCTAATCCTATAATATGGAAACATAGATTGGTGAAAAATAATTTGGTCAGCAATGCTTAATCCTTCCACTAAAACTGAGCCTAATCTTGAAGAATATGTACAAGTGGAAGCTCAAATAGTATGTCCTTCAAATCTCATTCTTCTAGATTGAGCTGAGGAATTAGGAACCTTGACCTCTAAGAGGTCTAATCTAAACATCACTAAATTTCCAATAGTGACCTCACTATTAGATAAGGCCACAAAATTAGTATAGTAGGTAAGGAAGAGGAAAATGGAAGATAGCTCAAGTAGAAATTTGATTATGGAAGAAAATGAAGAAGTCAATTCCCTTATCAAGAGAAAGAATAAGAAAAAGGGTCAATCCTTGTATATTACGAACCTCGTGTCCTACATGGAGACCCATATAAAATCAATCTTGGCCATACATGAAGGGAAAAAAAATGGCTAAACAATAGATCAAAGAGGAGTTAGATGATTTCAGAGATAAACAATAGGTAATCTAAGTTCTTCAAGGTATTGATAAGGATGTACAAAATGTATAACTTAAGTTGTAAGACATTATTGATTCAATTCATTCATTTAGAGTCAATTTATCTCCGCATGTTAATTTTATAACTATATTATTCAAAATTCATAGATAGGATAACAATAAATTGAATTTATTAGTTATATATACCCTAAATAAGGAATTTATCCACTTGGAATTGATGACCCCATTAAAGTGATCAAATGATTTCAATTTAGATTTTATAAGAACATAATAAGCCCAAGATTAGGTATCTTCCTCTACCACTTTAGTGAATAAATTGACTGAATAAGAGAAAGAAGCCAAGCAAATTTTGATAGAGATAAAATTAAAAATAATTTAGGATAAAAAAGAGAAGTTGGTGACTTGGGCCACATTTGATCAAATGATTAAGCAAACCTATGATGGATTCAAATAAAGTATGCAAGGTTTAAGCTTAGAAGACATTAAAGTCAAATTTAGTGATATTAAAAAAAAGGTGATAGAGGTGGAATTATTCCCAGTTGGACTTGGAGCCACCAAGATATAACATGCCAATATGATGGAGTAAATGAGTAGGGTGTCTAGGATGCATCTCCTAGATATGAACCTAATTCAATCACAACATGCTAAGGTGTATAAGCACTACTAGGATTTAAATTATAAGAAGAAGGAAACCCAACAAATGCCACCCACTAGTTATAATCCATAGACTTCACATATGCCACCTATAGTTCCAACAACTATAACCACATTACCACCACCTCATTCTATAGTTCCCATGGTAAAAATAGTTTAATCAACTAGTTCATATCTGATTACTACTCTATTTCCTATGTCATTAAGCATGAGTATAACTATAATTTTGATGATATTTTTGAGACACATTAAGCAAGAGTTTATTTAGAATGAAGTATAATTTTGTACATTTTTTCATGTAATGATTATAACTAAATAGTTAATCCCTAGTATCATTTATATTATAATCAACTAAATTATTTTAGCAGCATGCACATGTTGAATGATTGAGATATTTATAAATTATCAACATATATCTAGGACTTATCTTATAGTATATAAATATGTAAATGAAGTTTTCTAAACTTAGAGGATGTAATGACCCCTTCCCCAAGTTCTTTATATACATGTAGAACCCTTTTTTCAAAGTGTCAATGTTCTTAATGAATATACAAGAAGAAATCAAGGAATTGATTTCATGTAATTGTGTTTGTTATTTCTTCTTCCCTCTCTATGTTAATGAATGTGAAGTTTCTTTGTCTATATTGATTCAATAATTCTAATTTGATAATTTTATGGATGAATTTTACTATTTTATTAATGAATATTAGTCTTAGATGTGTAATAAATATTGAGGATTGATAGATTTCATTGATTTAGATAGATAGTACTAGTTGAATTAATAATTCATAGTTTGCATAATTATCTCTTTTATATATTATTTTAGGTGTGATCTATAGCTTCCCTAGATAACTTCTTAGTTTGAGATATAATATCTTATATAAAGGTGTACAATATCATCCTTAAGAAGAGAAACCTTTAGTTTAGACTAGTAAGCATCCTATATGTTATTACTCCAAACTTCTATTCATGTTTATTAGTGAGTGTAAAAGAGCTACAAATAATAAATACTGGTTCATGAAATAATTTTCCACTAAGGAGATAGACTGATAAATTCCATTTCAAAGACATAAAAACCTTTTTTTTGCCTTACCCTTCCTTAATGTTGAGTTAATTTGAGATATTCCCACCATATTTTAGTATTCTAGTAATATAAATTGCCAAATGATTTACCTTTTTATTAGAGTCCATGCATTTGCCCAAAAACCTAGTTAAATAACCCATAGACTCAAATTGCTATTCCACTACCTAGTTGTTTTAACCACATAACTACAAATTGTGCCCTGAGTTAGAATTTAGTTCCATAGAGATAAAAAAATGTTAGAGGTTAACTAATTTAAAACTCTTTGAGGAGTGCATATAACACACATCATTGAGGAGTGCATAGAACACGAATCAACAAAAATAAAAAAGATGACATTAGAAGGAGGACACACTTGTGTGATTTCCCAATAAAATAGGGGATGATCATTAGAGAGACACCCATAATATTAGTAAGGTATAGGGCCTAAGCCAGCCTTTTGGTTTCACCATTGGCAAACATTATATGGCCTAGACCCATACCTACCATCCTTAAGATATGTAGAGCCTGAGCACCTTCCCTTGTAAGGAACATCCCACCTATCAATCTTCTTATGACCCAACCTTAGTTAATTTGATCTATCATTAATATCCTTAGGGACCAACATGACCTAATAAGGAATTAAGAGAAGTATCTACCTAGTTTATCCCCCTCAAGTGGGAGGATGGTTGAATAACATATCAAATCTATCAATTCCACCTTGAGATGAATGAATGTTATCTATGAGGATGTTGCATTCAGGATTTTTCCATTTACTCTTCAATATTATTCTTAAGATTTGTATCTCAGTTTGTATGAAAATTCCATGACTTTATAGAATGAGTGTCAAAATACATTCCTTACATAACTTAGATAGGTAACTAATCTAGGTCTAGTATATCATCTCTTTACCATCATGAAAATGTAACTTAATGAGTCAATCCAAGAATTTAATGAAAGATTATAGAAGATGCACACCTGATTGAATGCCATCTATAATCTAGATCAAAATCTAATACTCAAGATATATAAGAATTCCCTACATCCTATCACTGTAGTGTTCTTATTAAGATACACTACTACTAATACTCTAGCTTTTTCATTCCAAGAAGCTATCAACATTGACAAGAAGGTCAATCCAAAACTTATCCCTAATAATCCATTGGGTCAAATATTCAATTATGGACTTCCTTCAATATAATTCCACATGTGAATCAAAATACTCTTGTATTCAACAAAAATAAATTGTACACTCTACCTTCAATGACATAATAGACAACAAATTAGAATTATGATTTATCAAACAATCATACATAATGAAATAAATAGAAATAGAGTTAACACTAGGCTCACATCAATGTAGTAGTCACTCATGGTTTTGACTCCAACAAAGGTAAATTAGATTCTATACAAAGAATGGTTTATAAGCTGAGAAATGATTTCTTGAGTATACATAAGAGGATGGGTAATACAAATAACTATAATTAAAATTATAACTATGCATTTCCAATATATAATAGGCCTTTCAATAGGCCCGCTAATAATACATAAAAATAATCTAATAGGTTTCCAAAGATCAATATCATGGAAATAAATTTGTCTAACTAGTGTAGGGTTCATAACACATCTTAGCATGGAGAGTTAGACTATATAGAGTCTTGCATAGACTTTGAAATATTATAGAGAGATATGATTATACAAGATAAAATGATGAATCTTTCATATCTCCCTCATGAATTTGGCCCTTCCAATTCAACTATGGTCTTTGAGACTTTTGATTCTTCATTATCAAATATAGATGATAATATCCAAAAATATAATTTTGATGAAGTTCAAGTTTTATAAAAATCTACTAAGAATAATTATATCTAAGGAATAGATAGCCATTTATCACTTCTAATCCTCCCAAAAATACAATTATCTCTCTAAACCCCAGAGTTGACAGTAATCCTTCTTCGCCAAAAGGGAATGATCAGCCTCATCATATAGAGGAACATAATAAATGGGGATACAATATTATTTAGGATATGAATAAAATTATGGACAACATCATTATTCATGAACTAGCACAAATCATAGAGTAAAAGGAACTCTTATATAATTCCATCCTAGGCAAGTCTATTGTAGAAAAGTCTAAGGCAACCAACACAAATGTTATATGGAAAAGTAAGCCTAATGTTTTCCCTTTATTTTTGACCATTTAGGTATTTGGAAAGAATATACATAATTTCCTAGTTGATTTTATATCTCTAGAAATAGTGATGTTGAATTATATCTATCAAAAGTTGGGTTTAATATAAAAGCCATCTAAGAGGACTATGTCATATCTAGATAAAATATTAGTGTCGATATTGGAAGAGTTGAACACTGTGAGAATTAAATTTACCACATAACTTAAAGTATAGGTGACTATCAACATATTCTTAATGGATATTCCTAAAGTGTATCAGTTGTTAATGAGTAGAGACTAATCAAAACATTAAATGGATATCTTTCCATGGACTTTTCACATATCTAGCTATAGTGAAGAGGCATACCTAGCTAGATCAGAATCAATTGAGAGCCAATAATGAAGCATCCTATTATGGATTACAATACCACCAATGAAGAGATAATTTATAAATCTCCTAGTTTTAGAATTTACACATTTTTTATGAAGTATGAAGCACCATAAGAAATTCTAGTCCCTGCCTAATTATGAACCCTCCATTTTGATAGTGCTAGATCTAAGTATGAATTGAGTGTTAGTATTGACTTGATTAATCCACAAGGAGAAAAACTATAGATAACATACATGATCTAATTAGCATGGACCAATAATGTATTAGAATACAAAGCCTTGATTCTAGGATTATAGTTCTCTCTCAAGAATATTGTCAAATAATTTTTGGTATACGTAGATTGGAAAATCATTATTAACTAGGTCAAAAATAAATATCAATGTAAATTATCATATTTTAAATAATACAAGCATAGATCCTAAGATTAAATTGAATCATTTAAAGCTTTCAACATAGTATCTATCTTGAGAGATCAAAATGGAGATATCGATTCACTATCCACTTTAGTAGTGAATTTTAAAACCTTACAGGAGTCAAATTCTATAGATTCTCTATTGAATTGGTACCATGTCCTCTAACACCATAAAATGTTGAAAATTTTCAATTTACTGCTGATGTTCAACAAATTGTCCAACATTTGGCAAATTTAGGATAATTTAAATCTCAAATAATTCATGATGAAGAAAGAAATCATAGGTGCCATGAAGGATTAGATGAATAAGGTGTTATCCA
This sequence comes from Torreya grandis, assembly GCA_037957365.1. Classification (NCBI taxonomy): domain Eukaryota; kingdom Viridiplantae; phylum Streptophyta; class Pinopsida; order Cupressales; family Taxaceae; genus Torreya; species Torreya grandis. The sequence goes on from JARHVA010001083.1 coordinate 2,649,248, forward strand.
ACTAAAAGAAAATTACCTCCCATTAGGAATGGTTGCCCTGGAAAGGACCTTGAACATATATCCTTAAGCCTAATCATAGAGGCAACTCAAGGTTAATGAATCTGAATTCAGCTCAAAAATTGTTGGTGATGAAAAAATGCACACTTCATCAATATTAGCTTAAGTTACACACTAGAAGAAAGGAAAAATTCCAAGGAATTGATTATCAAGTATAAAGATGTAATTTCATGGACTTATGATGAATTAATTATTTTTAATCCTAGAATCATCACCCATAAAATTCCACTCATGCCTGATCATAAGCCATTTAGGTAAATTCAAAGTTTAATTAATCCTATCTTGTAACCACTAGTTCAGAAGGAAATGGAAAAGTTGCTAACTAATATAATAGTCTTTCCTATTAGCCATTTAGGAAAATGAGTGGCAAGATCAGACTTTAAATCAACTTTATAAATCTAAATAAATCTTTAGAGAAGGACAATTATCCTTTGGATTCTTTAGATGAGGTAATTCAAACTATGGGTAGGTCTAAAATAATGTCTTTCTTAGATGAATTTTTAGGTTACAATCAAGTATTGGTCAATTCAAAAGATAAGATGAAAGAAACATTTAATACAAAATAAGGAACATATGCATATAAGTAGATTCCATTTGGGTTGATCAAAATTGGAGCTACTTTTTAGAGAGCAATAGTTCATGCATTATAAGGACTGATAGGTAAGTGCATAATTATACATATGAATGATCTCACTATTGTTTTAAAAATAGAGATAATCATATCGACCATTTAAAATATATTTTTGAGAGGTGAAATAAGTTTGGGGTATCATTTAACCCCAATAAAAGTATATTTTACATTACTTAAGTCAAGTTTATAGGCCACATTATTACTAAGGATGGGATCACTATTGACCCAAATAGGATTTAGAGGATTTCAACAATAATGTTTCCAAATAACAAAAAGGAGTTTTATTCCTTCTTTGAAAAGATATATTTCATAAGAAAATTTATATCAAGATTTACATAGATTATTAGACCCCTAAAAGTAATTCTTAAATATAATGTTAAAGTGGAATAGAAGCTTGAAGCTAAGAATTCCTTCCAAGATATGAATAATGTTGTTTCACAATCCCTACTACTAGTAAACCTCAATTTCATTGAAGAATTTTTTATACTCATTAACCTCAAAACATACTATTGTTACCTTACTTAAATAGAAAAGGGAAGAAAGTTAACATCTTATTACATTTTTTAGTACTAACTTGAAAGATGTAGAGATTAAGTACTCCCTGCTTATAAGCAAATATTTTCTCTCATCAAACTAGTCAAAAAGTTTCGACACTACATCATCTAGAATAACACCATCACCATAGTATCATATCCTTCTATCAAGCTCATGCTTGGACATAATTAATTGGGGAAGCATATAGGTAAATATATGGTAAAATTATAAGAATTTGATATTGAAATTAAATAATCTAGGATCTTTATAGGAGAAGGCATAGACTAATTGATGACTCAAATTAGACCCACACATCAACATTGAAGAGGTCTGCCAGACACAAGTCTCCCAAGAATATTGGTATTAAGGTAGCCTCCAATTCCTACTCATTAGAACATGCTCCCAAGAACTCAAAAGAGATCAAAAGAGATATTTAAGGCTCAAGGATGCTCATTATATAATCAATAAAGGAGTTATCTATAGAAATAATTATGAAGGAATTTATCTAATATGTGTGTCACATGAAGAAGCTCAATAAATCTTAGAAAATATACATCAAAATATAAGTAGTAACCATCCATCTGAAAATACTATAGCCCATATATTAATCGTAATGCATTACAAGTTTTTGATGATCTTAAATTATGCTCACTTCCAAGTGAGCATGTGCCATGAATGCCAGGTTTTGTCTAAAAGAGAGGTACATGTAGTAATGCCACTATAGCCTATAATTGAAGGTAGGTTATTCTCCCAATCGATCCTAGACTTCATTGATGTTATAAAACCAGATTACTTAGTAAGACATAAGTTTTTTCTTACTATTATATATTACTACACTAGATGGACAAAGACAATAGCCATCAAGAACCCTATAGCCCAAGATGTGATAAGTGGTATTTAACAACATATCACAACTAGGTTTGACACTCCTATCTCTTTTGTTTGTGACAATGAGCCACCACTTCAATCAAATAATTTCACTAATTGGGCCCATGATAATAACATTAAAATTAGATCATCTTCCAATAAATACTTGTAAGGGAATAGGTTGGTTGAGTCAATCAACAAGAATCTCTTAGGTGCTATCAAGAAGTCAACTATAGATTAACCAAGGGAGGGTTACCTCACTAAAATATGCACTCTATGTATATATAACTAGGTATAAATAGGCCTTTAGATATTCACCATATCTACTAGTTTATGGGAAATAACTAGTGTTCTAAATTATGCTAAAATTTCCAACATATATATTTATGCAAGAATATATGGATCCCAATGATGAAACAGTGTCTATATTATTGGATATCATAAAAATGAAAGATTCTATGGATAAATCATTATAAAAATTCAACAAACATTAAGACATGGTAAGATATGGTTTGATAAGAGAGTAAAATTCAAAGAATTCAAGATCTCTAACTTGGTGCTACTATGGGACAAATCCCATGGGAAAAAAGAAATAGATGTGCTAGTATGGCAAAATTCAAAGCATTTAGGATCTCTAACTAAAAGTAGGAGTAGATGAGATTTTATTTATTAGTTAGTTTCCTACTTTTAGTCATTGTATTTTACTAGATTAGTTTGTGTTTTCTATAATAACCCTTTTTATTTCAATAGTTTTCCTTCTATTTAGAATAGTCTTCTTTTTATTTCATGAAAATTAAATTTTAGCCAATCCTATTATAATCAAACATAGTTTTAGGTTTTTTGAATCCAAGCCAAATCAAGAGGTAATGCATAATATAGTTCAAAAAATTTAACCCAAGTAAGTAATGAGAGAGTTAGCCATGAATACGTCCTAAATCTAATGATTTCATTAGGTATGTGAAAGTTACTCCCATAGTGTTGTGCAAATTTATAAAAATTTCTTTACTCCCTTGGGTCAAATGCACATAAAATGTTAATACCTTTTTAAGGTAATAATCATGGACATGGGAAAATGTTGATAGGGAATTTTGATTAAACCAAAATTTTAACTAAGACCAACTCATTTTGGTCAACCTTTTCCCTCTTTTTAAACGTAAAATAAATAATAATAATAATAATAATAATAATAATAATAATAATAATAATAATAATAATAATAATAATAATAATAATAATAATAATAAAAGGAAAAATCTAAACATCCAAATAAAAATAAAAAAGCATTCAAATGCTATATGATGAAATAATATCAATGTATCATGCATCATTAAAAATATGAAGAAAGGATGAATATATGATGAAAGGTATCTCTATCAGTGATATGGGTTCCTTGTTAGTAGTAGAGCAATGATGGATCTCCCCATATATACATGTGATACCGAATCAAAGTGAAACTTATGTCTCACCCCCATGTTTTTGCCTAAAAACATGACATAAGAGATAAAGAACAACAGTTTTCACACATAAATCCAAGGTGTAAGTAAAGTTAGTATGTTGTAGAGGGTTATTATGAGTATCTTCCTATTTCTATTTTAATCATTTATTTTGGGATCAATTTATGGTTGATATTGGTATTACAAAACCATGGATTTTGGGTTCTTGAAAACTCTAGAGTATCACCCCTATGAGTCACCATTTATTATATTCAACAAACCACACTTTGTATTTTTATCTATAAAGTGGGGACCCCATTCATTTTTTGTAAATTATGAGTATCTTATCTAGGTATATGTGTGTTTTGAGGATTATGATAGTTGTATTATCTATATAAACTTGATACTTTTAATGTTAAATCAAGTTTTGATATATTTATTTCCATTTTGAGAGCACTTGTTAAAACTAATTTACAAATGAAAAGATGAAAAGAATGGCTTTGCATGATAGGAATTTATATTGTTTTATTTTTGAGTACTTATTATTCATCAAGTGTAGTCTTTGAAACTTTATTTTGGAAGCTTTCATTCAATAATTTTTCTTTAAAAAGATTCTTTTTGAGAATTTTTATCATCAGTAACTTTCATTTCAAAATGATTTCATCAGAAGTTTTACTTTGGCAAAGTTTGGTCTTTCAAAAACTTTGGTCTTTAGCAACTTTGTTTTGAGAACTTTCGAATCACTAGCTTTTCATTTTAGAGGTTTTATTTTATCAAATGTGTTTTTGAAGATTCTTTTCGATAATTTTAATTCAAAGACATTTCACTAGAAATATTGTGTCATAAATATTCTCTTTGAAAACTTTCTATTCATAAAATTTATCATTGACAACTTTCATTTCATAATTTTTCTCTTTAAGGACTTTGTATGTGATTACATTTACCCAAATGAATATTCCTAAAGAGTACTTAGTCATCGACAACATTATTTCATCAAACTTTCATTTTGAATAATTTACTTTAGAAACTTTTTTTATACTTTTGATTGGAAGGTTTCCTTCGACAAACTTGGTCTTTATCAAGTTTTGTTTTAGCAACTTTAGGATAAAGTATTTTGGGATTTATCTCTTTGAAAAACATTTTGCTTATTGGCTCTTTTCGGCCTAAAGGTAAAATTTTAATTCTCTTTACTGGACTACATAATGACACATGGAAAAATAAGAAATGCAACACCATGGTACCCCAAATGACAAGACATGCTATGTAGCATGTTTACTAGGATAAGGTGGTTGAATTGAAATTGAATGAAGTTGACGAGCTCATAAACATTGATGATTAATGTTGGAAAAATTAGAAATTAATGAATAGATCTATTAAAACTGATCCCCTATCCAAGTTCACATCATCCAATCTTTGATATATTTAGTAAACTTTATCCTTAAGTGATTAAAAATCCCTAATTGTTATTAAAGTGAGTTTCTATCTATGAAATTTAGTTTAGTGTTATACACCATTATCAAAATCTTGGAGTATAATATGATCTATCAAACCACCATGGAATCATCATCCAAGTTATATAAGGATCCCTAACACCCTCCAAGTTATCTATCAAGGATTCCATAGAGTATTTGGACACAATGTTTAATGATATTGTACTTGGTGGTCATTAACTAAACTACTCAACATTATGGGAACTAGTGGAAAACATATACTCCTTTGCACTCATAGAAGACATCTTAGCTAAGGATAACCATCTAGTAAATGACTTGTTTCCTTTCAAATGTGAAGCCCTACATTACATATTTGTGAAGATAAAGGTTATACAATGCATAGGTTTATTATGGGGCCTATTCTTCAAAGGGAGAATAGCATATGTGAAATACCTTCATTATGTTGACAATAACATAGTTGTCATGTATGTAGTAGTGGATAGATTTAATAGTTATTTGAGTCTACCCATTCAAGATGTCACTTTTTATTATCATAATATTATTACATGGAAGAAGGCTAATAATTTGTCATGAACACTAGCAAGGTATCTTCTCCCTAGAGAAATATTCATTCTAAAAGAGCATGTCAAGAATCTAATTCCCATTACTCAATTTAGAATGGGAATATATGTGGGAATGAAGATGATAAATAGATTTTTTGGCCATGCAAGCATATATTTACTATAGTTGGAGTGGGTTCTCCTAATCAACTTCCTAAGTACCTCAGAGCCCACTTATGATTTAGGAGAAGTAATCAGTGCATGCCTCCAAGATTAAATCTTACATAAAGACAAGAAGCCACTTGGAGGAAATTTCTACATGATGTTTTATTTATTAGAAATGGTAATGAGGAGTGTGTATAGGCATAATGGAGTCCCATGGGACCCTAACCCATACATGATAAAAAAACAAAATTTGTGATTATTAAAATTTTGGGCACATTTAATCTTATGTCAAACACATAAAAATATTACTAAGGATATTTATTCTTAGGTTTGGTTAATGATCCACAACTGGCCTTTGGAAAGAATTTCACCTAACATAGCTAGGACACTTACCAACAACATAGGAGACTATTATCTCTATTTAGACTAAACTATTATTATGGTAATTGGCCATAAGATGGATCCTTTTTAGCTCCCTAAGTTTATTTTAGAAAAAGTAGATAAGAAATAGATTATATAATAGATATAAAATGAAATTGATGAGGAATTGATGAATAATAAAAAGTCCACATTCCATAGATGTCACATCACAATTGAGAGAATGTAATACACAATTCATAGGTAGTTCAAGGATGGCGGGAATGTTAGGAAGGCATATGCATTACCTACCCTCCCTCATAGAGACTAGGATCCTCATGGAATGGTTCAAAATAAGATTCAAACCATTGGCCTCACTTAAAAAAATAGGCCAATGGATCCTGATTTTATGTTCCTAAATGCTAAGGACAATGAATAAGTAAAAGAAAAGGCTGCAATAATAGGATTAAGTGAGGACTTTTTGAGAGTGATATAGGATAAACCATATCTCACACTTAGTGAAGTAAATTTTATAATGACACATCTTAGATGATGAATATCTTCCAATTTTTGGAGTGTTAGGCCAACATAGACACTATAACGAGAGGGAGAATATCCCCAAATAGATTAAGACCAAACCTAGGAGAAACAAAATTTTATAGGTGAGGCACCACTCATTAGAGCATAGGATGAAAAAAAACATGAAGAATAAGTGTCTACCTTTACACAAGATGAAAAGGAACAAATTCTCCCATTTCAAGATTCAATAGTTTAATTGATACAGGTCAAGCAAAAGTTGTCTAAGGAGATAACTCAAATGAGAGATAATGTATAGAGGTAAGAACCCAAGTTTATTTACTTGGACTCATCTAAGGAAGAGGAAATATTGGATTCAACATCCTTAACTCCCAAGTTTCATAATTAGGTAGAGTAGCCAAATGCTATCAAAGAAAACCTAAGGGAGAGAGATCATAAACCCTACCAACACAAGATGTGTATGAGGAGTTCCATTCAAGCTATTGATCCTAAAATCACTAAAGGCAAAGTCACCTCTTATAGGTAAACCATTTAGTAAGGGTCCTTTGATTACACCCCCTTTAGGCCTTTTCCATTTGATGTACTTAATTTCAATTTATATCACCCTTACGCTAGTGGTTTCTACATTTATTACTATCTAGTCACTTTATATGGGTTTACTCTTCATGAACCCATCTATAAATCTTACCACTACCACTTCACCTACTTCACCCTCTACTATTATGGTTTCCATTCCTTTAGTGTCCATCCCATAAAAATTAGCTTTATCCATTCCAACCATTTCTAAATCCATCACCCCAATTGATTCTTAATCTACCTAATTATGTTCACCATTTCCTTCTTAGAATCCAACCTTCATAACCATAGTAGTCACCACCAAAAGGACTCCTAGGAAACATCTAATCTTTGTTGATCATCCAATTCTAAAATATGGAAACATAGACTGGTCAAAAATAATTTGGCTAGAAATGCATAATCATTCTACTTAAACTAAGCTTGATCTTGAAGAACATGTACAAGTGGAATCTTAGCCACTAAATCCATTGAATCTCACTATTCTAGATTTGGCCAAGGAATTAGTAGATTTGGCCTCTAAGAGGCTCAATTTGAATATCATTAAATTTGAAAATAGTGATATCATTATTTGATAAGGCCAAAAAATTAATAAAATGTGTAAGGAGGATGAAAATAGAGGATAGCTCAGGGAGAACTCTAATATGGAAGAAAGGGAATAATTATATTCCCTTAGTAAGAGATAGAATAGGGAAAAGAGTCAGTCCTTGTATATTGAGGATCTCATTTCTTATATTGAGATACATAAAAAAATAATCTTCTCCATACATGAATAGGCCAAAATGAATAAACAAGAGCTCAAAGAGGAGTTAGAGACTCTCTGAGAGCAACCATAGGTAATGTGAGTTACTCAAGGTATTGAGCAGGATGTGGATGCAACACTTGGTTTATATGTAATTATTGATTTAATTCATTCTTTGAGAGTAAATTTGGTTCCCCATATTAATTCTATAACTATATTATTCAAAATTCATAGAAAGGATGAAAATAAAGTGAATTTATTAGTGATATATACCCCTAATAAGGCATTTATCCACTTAGAATTGATGACCCTGTTGGAGGCATTAGATGCTTTAAATTAAGATTTAATAGTAACATGGAGGCATGGGAGTAGGTATATTTATTTGAGTATTTAGCGAATAAATTAGATGAATATGAGAAATAGGCTAAGAAAATTTTAACAGAGCTTGAATTAACAACATTTTGGGATAGTAAAGGGAAACTGGTGACTCAGGCCACACATGATCAAATGATTAAACAAGCCTATAATTGATTCAAATAGAGTCAAAAAGGTTTAATCTTAGAAGACATTGAGTCCAAATTAAATGTTACTAATAAAAAGGAGACAGAGGTAGAAGTCTTCTAGGTTGGCTTAAGAGCCACTAAGATAGAACATGCCAAGATGATGGAGTAAACAAGTAGGGTTACTAGGCCACATCTCTTGGATATGAACCTAATTTGAAGATATAATGCCAAGGTGTATAAGTACTACTAGGACTTAAATTATAATACTAAGGCATCCCAACATCAACCTTCCATGTCTATTCCATAGACTTCATAGATGCCACCTATAGATCCAACAATTATAGTCATGTTAGCACCACCTCATACTATAGTTCCTATGGTAAATATAGATCAATCAATTAGTGCATCTCTAATTACTAATATAGTAATTGAATCATCATGCATGAGTATGACTATATTTTTGATCATAATTTTGAGACACAATAATCAAGAGTTGATATAGCATGAAGGTTAATTTTGTATATTTTACATGTAATTATTATAACTAAATAGTTAAACATTATTTGAATATATATTCTAATATAATAAATTATTTTGTAAATATTAACATGCTTCATGACTAATATATCTATAAATTATTGACATCTAATTAAGACTTATCTTATAGTCTATCAAGATGTAAACAAAGTGTTCTAAACATGGATTATGAGGTGACCCCTTCCCCAATATCTTTATATACATATAGAACCCTCTTTTCAAGGGGTCAAAATATTGAATGAATATATAGGAAGAATCAAAGAATTGATTGTCATGAAACTATGTTTGTTCTTTCTTATTCCCTCTCTATGTTAATGAATGTGAAGTTTTTTTGTCTATATTGATTCAATAATTCTAATGTGTGACAATTCTATAGATGAATCTGACTATTTTATTAATTAATACTAGTCTTATAAGTGTAATAGCTACTAAATATTGATATATTTCATTTATTTAGATAGTTAGTACAAGTTGAATCAACAATTTAAGGTGTGTAGAGGTATCTCTTTCATATAGTCTTTCAGGTGTGAGCTACATCTATCCTAGATAACTTCTTGTTACGAGCTATAATCTCTTATATAAATGTGTTAAACAACATACTTAAGAAGAGAAAACTTAATTTGAGATGAATAATAATCCTATATTTGATTATCCCAGACTTCTATCCATGTTTGCTTGTAAGTGTGTAAGAGATACGAGCAACAAACACTAGTTCTTGAGATACTTGTCCACCAAAGAGACATACTAAGAAATTTCATTTCAAAGACATAGAACCTTCCTTTATGCCTTACCCTTAATTTATTTTGATTTTATTTGAGATATAGCGACCATAGGATAGTTTTCCACCCATCTAAATTGCCTAGTGATTTACCTTTTTATTAAAATCCATGCATCTGCTTGCAAACCAAGTTAAAAAATGTCATGTCCCCTTTTTAGTTGACATCTCTCAGAGTTGATGATTAGCCTATTATTGTGACCCTCGTAGGCTAAAAGGATAGATAAAGGGTCATGATGGAGCTTGGCTTGCTTCGACTAGCATAATTTTTCTAGTTGGCTTTCATTCAGGCTCTTTCAAACACTATTTGCCTAAGTTCCTATTTTTTAGGGATATTTGGCACTCAACGGAGCACCCCTATTATGGTATGGTCATGTGTGGAATCACTCCCTTGTTCACTAGATTTAGACGGTTTGAGAATCAGATATGTATTGAGGGAGATATAAATATTTGATTGATTTAATTAAATATTAATTATTTGGCATATTTTTTATTATGAAACCCTAATTTTTAATTATGAAACCCTAATTAGGGAAATCACACCTTTTAGAGGATATAAGGGTTTCCCATTAGAGGGAGTGCCATTCATTCATGTTGAAGACAAAATTTTGCTAAGTATTTTTAGAGAAGACTGAGCCAAGGGTTCCAGTATTCTATTTGCATTGGAGAACGTGTAATCTTTAGTGTGTGCAATTCAAAGGTTGTGAGATATCAGCTGATCTATTTCTCATTAGAGACATAACATCACATAGAGGTTATCATAGAGATTCACAGGTATTTATTTCATCAAGGTTTTTATCTAGAAATCATCCAAATAAAGATCTTCAGTATTAGCGTAATATTTCTTGAGATCAGGCATCCATCATATAGGCCGTACAATTTTTACTACTATTGTATGGAATACATATGGTTTTATACCAAGCTGTACAATTTTAGAAAAAGGCATGTTTCAATAGTCACAGGTTGTAGGGAGCACAGAGATCGACATCGGAAGTGCAGGGACCAACATCGGCAGCTCAGAGACCGATAGAGACTGACATCGGCTGACCACATACCGACATTGGCAGTGTCAATAGTATTATCTGACTGACCACGGTAGTATAACCGACATTGGCGAATGCATTTTTAAACAAAAACCATAGAAAAGCTTATTTATTAGGTTTTTGAACAATATTTTATATTATTTTTATATGCATGATAGAGACTTTATATTGTAATCATCTGGAAGAATAACAATATCATTGATTAGCCAGATAAGAGATTATACTGCTATTTATTTATTTATTTGAATTTATCTTGCAAAATTTCACTTTTCTTTTATTCATACAAAATCACAAAAAAAATCAAAATATACAAAAACATCCCAAAAAATATTTAGTTTCAGAATTCAGGGAAACAGGGGTTTCTAAAAAAAACTCATAGCCTCAACTTGTTATTCCACCACCCAGTTGTTTTAACCACATACCTTCAAATAATAATCTATAATAGAATTTAATTCAACATAGATCTAAAAAAATTAGAGGTTACCTCATTTAAAACTCTTTGAGGTGTGCATAAAACCCATATCAATAGGCATGATGTCAAGAAGCAACATATATTTGGTGATTTAGAGCTCGTGGTCAACTAGATTAGAATAAAATATCAATGTGATCTAGCATATATAAAAAATTAAAAACATATATCTTGGGACCTAATTGAGTCTTTTGAGTCTTTCAACATTATATTTATTCCAAGAAAATAAAACCAAGTGGTAGATTCACTAGTAGCCTTACCCACTAACATGACACCACTCCAAGAGTCCAAGATACATAAATTTTACATGGAATTGATGCCTTACCCTTTATTCCCTAAAATCGTAGATAATTTTTAGGTCTTTGATGATGATCAAAATATTATCCAATTTATAAATAAATCTATGGATTTTGAAGACCAAATTTTAGATAAGGACTTTGGGTCTTTGAAAATAGAATATTTTAGGGATTATGGTATCATGTAGCTCAAGGAAAATATAATTTCCATGGGGATGGTGTTGTTGGAGATAATTTTTGACATATACCCATAATTTGAAAAACAAAAAAAATCAAAGACAAATGAAATTGATTTAATCAAATAGAAATCGGGTACTAAAGAATAATCTCAGTATGTCAACATTTCTTAGATTGTGTTGAATGTGAGAAACAAAAGTTGAAAAATATAATGATGGAATACAAGGAATTAGTTACTTGGACCTATGGAGACTTAAATAATTTTGATCCTAAGGTAATTAATCACACTATTCATATGGATCAAGGGAGGAGGCCCTTTAGGTAGTTTCAATGACCAATAAATCCCATTTTAGAACCTCTCATCCAAACTTAGGTTTAGAATTTAATAGATGCTAAGATCATATTTCCTATCATATATTTATCTTAGGTAATTAAATTAGTACTAATAAAGAATAAAAATGGTGAGATCAAGCTATGCATAATCTTTAGTAACATGAATAGATCATTAGATAAATATAATAGTCCTCTACCTTCCATAGATGAGATAATATAGACCATTATTTGGTCTAAGATGATGTCCTTCTTGGATGGTTTCTTAGGATGTAACCAAGTGTGTTTATAAGTAGAAGATTAGATAAATATATCCTTCACCATAAAGTGGGTAACCTATTCCTATAAAATGATGCTTTTCAACCTCATCAATGCTGGATCAACCTTTTAGTGACCCATGGATTATGAATTCCATGTAATTAGTGGTAAGTGTATCATCATCTATATGGATGACCTCATTTTGTTTTCTAAAAATTGAATAGATCATGTAGATCACCTATAGAAAGTGTTTGATAGATGCAAAAGATAAAGAGTATCCATGAACCTAAATAAGAGTATCTTTTGGGTTACACAAGGCAAGTTGATTGGCCATATCATCACCAAGGATGATATTTCCATCAATCCATAATGGATTCAAACTATTTCAAATCTAAAACCTCCTAATATCAAAAAATAATTGAATTAATTCTTTGCTAAAATCATTTTTGTGTACAAATTCATTTTTAGGTTTGGATAAATTGTCAAGCCACTAGATGCTATGTTAAAAAATGATGTAAGGATAGAGTGGAAAAATGAGGCTAAGAGTTCCTTCCAAGTCATAAATATGTCTATTAATTAAGCTCTAGTATTGATTAGTCTTGACTTTACCAAGGATTTCTTCTTGTGTTCATCTACTTCAAAACATACCATTGTTATAGTACACACCTCAATGGTAAATGAAAGTGAAAACCCAATTTTTTTTATGAGAACCAATTTAAAATATGTATAATGGATGTATTAAATTATATCTAATTAAATATATGCATTAGTTAAGGATATAAAGAAGTTTATGCACTATATCTTAAGGAACAAAATTAATACAAATTGATGGAAAACATATAAGAGGTTGATTTAAATATTAGACCATACAAGATGGTGAGAGGCCAAATAATAGTCCAACTCTTGACTAAAATAGATCTATGCATTCATATTTAATAATTCCATGAATTATAAGTAGTGGGAGATGAGTGGTATGCTTTAGATCATTCACTATCTATCATGGGAGCATGCCCCCTGAGTTAAATGGAGAACAAAGGCAATATTTAAGTATCAATACCATAAAATATATGATAAAATGAGGATTCATTTACCAAAAACATATATGGGTTCATCTACCTAAGATGTGTCTCAAGAGAAGAAGCTACAAAAATTTTGGACAACCTACACAAAAAACTAGGTAGTGGACACCCGTTCAGGACCACAACAACCCATAAGATCTTTAGAAGAGGGTATTATTGGCCCACTATTTTTAAAAACACCCAAAACCATGTTATTAATTTCCATGAATTACAATTATTTGGGAAGAGAGAGTTTAATTCTTCCATGCCATTACACCTTATCATTAAGGGTCATCTTTTTTCACCATGGGTTCTATAATTTATTGTATTAATAAATACAAGTTACTTAGTAGGGCATAAGTTATCCTCATATCCACTGATTATTGCACTAGGTGGAAATAAGTAGTGGCCACCAAGAACTATAAAGATGATGATGTCATTATTTTATAGAGGAGTATATACTGACCAGGTTTGGTACTACCATATATTTTTTTAGTGATAATGGCCCAACTTTTTAATCTACTAAATTTAATGAGTGAGCATAGAATAATCAAATAACAATAAAATATTAGTTAAACTATTACCCCTATGGAAAAACAATAGATTAATCTACAAATATGAACTTAATGGATGCCATTAAGAACTCACCTTAGGAAAAACCAATAGAATGGTACCTATTAATTAAATACACATTATGGGTAGATATAATAAGAGAGAAATAGGTCCTCAAAACTTCATATTTACTATTATTATATAAATAATAGCCTATTTTCACCATGTCTCTCAAGCTTCCAACCTATCAGTTTATGAAATATTACATGGAAAAGGATCCAATGATTCAGTCTAAATTTTTGGAAATATTCCATCTTGAGGATGTAAGGACTGAAGCACTAAAAAGCTTCATCAAACAATAAGATGTTGCTAAAAGATGGTTCAATAAAAGATCCAAGATCAAGGAATTTCAGATTTTAGACCTATTTCTCCTATGAGATAAAGATCATGAGAAGAAATAACAACATGATAAGTTTACTTCCTTATAGATTAGACCAGATCAAGTGTGTAAGATCCTAGGTAAAAACTATTTTCATTTGAAGGACCTTGAATTAATAAGCTAGCCTTCCCAATCAATGGGAATTTTATAAATCACTACTTCATGGATTATCCCACTATGGATGCCTTTAAGTAACACTAGGTGCTATGATAGAGGTAAAATTAGAATATTTTTTACTACTTTCATAGTTATCTTTCTTATTTTGTATCTTTTTTTGTCATTAGGATAGTTTTCATGCTTTTTTTTCTTTTATCATTTTTTTTTCTTTGGATTAGTTCCCTATTATCTATAGTATGTACATTTTATTTTAGAATATCCTGATTGAATCCTTCCCAAATGATAAAAATGATATGCAATATACTATGTTCTTATAATGCTTGAGATTACATACTGCATCCATTAGGATGGTCGTCAAAGGGAAAGTAAGTGAAGTAATATCCTAAAAAGAGTACACAAGTTAGTTGATTTGCATGTTTTTTACACCCCTATATTTGAGACTTCTATAATATAGGTATGCAATAAGAAATGGACCATGCTCATATCAAAATTGAATACTTTAATCAGGTATGTAAAAGTTATTCTCATTACTACATGAAAATTAAGAATGTTTTTTAATTCCTTGGGTCAAACACACTTTTCATGATAAATACTAGTTTTGATATAATAAACATTGATATGGATGCTAATGGAAAGGAAATTATGTCAAATTAGGTTTTGTTTCTTCCATACATACACCAGCTTAAAGTGGTTCCCAAATATCTCTTCCATTTGTATTCTAAAATAATCCAATACATCCTAATGAGTGATCAAATAAACATAAATAAAAATCTAAATGTTGTCAATAACTCACATGATGAAATATGATAAATTTATCACACATCGTACAAGTTTATGAAAGGAGAAAAGGGGGTAGTAAAAGGTATCTGTCAAGGCTATAAATTCCTAGCTAGTAATAAAGCAATGGCTGAGCTCCATATGTTTTTGTATATGCTCCAAAGAAACCATTATGAAATATATGGATTATTCCAAGTATTTGCTAAAAATTTCAAAAAATGGATAAAATACAATCACTCCATCACACAAAAACCCAAGTTATGATTAAGGTTAATAGGTTGTATGTAGTTATGGGGTCATCTTTCACGTTTCTAGTTTATTTATCTTTCTATGATATGATCCATGTTCAGTTTATATTTGATAACAAAAGATTATATGTTATTGAATACTCTTGAGTATTTCACCTATAATTCACCATTTTTTATACCCCAATACAACCATATTTTTTTTTAAATAGTGACTCACTTTGCCAAGTAACCTTTTTTTAAGGATCAGTGGGGTAGCCTAACTTTGTTTCTTAAAGATTAGAATTGTATGTCGGCACCTTTTTTATTACAAACTAGATATATGCTTAAGATTGTTTAAAATTATATCTCTAACATTGGTTTATTTCACACATGTCTATCAAGATTTTTATATTATAATGGTTCATCAATTTTTCTTATTTATCTAAACTCATGTTAGATTTTGCCTCTTTCAAACTAGTTGACTTACCTATTTACCAAAGTGTTGTTTCTTTGTGTTCTATCTCATGTAGGTTGTTATTTAATTATATTATTTTTTCTTTTTTTCATCTAAACACCTTCCATGTCACCAAATCCCATTACATGGAATTCACTTTCTCTCCTAGAGCCCTAAGATAAAATGAAGCATGCATTATAATTTATTGTTCTAAATGTTTTATTCCACATAGTGATAGCCCACTAACTCACATATTTTAAGACACTTATAAATTTATAAAATAATCGTGGGTGAGTGGAATCATGATATGTTTCCATGTGTCATAATCCCACTCATTCGGTGACTAAAATATTGAATTTTTAGTGTATGAAAGTATTAGGCTAGTGGAGTGGTGATAGTTATCCATGTGTCATGATCATGCAAACCTAATTTTATCATATAATAATGAGAAGTTTCAAGGTCTCTTGGGAAAATGGAGCATCAAAATGTTGCCACATGTCATCATCCCAATCATGCAAATCCTAAAAATAAGGAAAGAAGGTATGACACTCCCAAGAAGGTAGAATTTGTAGATGTTTCCAAGTGTCATGATCCTGTGAGCCCGATGCAATAAAGAAGCAAGAAAGAAAAAATAAAGATCCCAAGGATCCATGAAATAATTAAATTATATAATGTGTCCCTAAAATTAGATGAGGGTTAATTAATTACAAGGTAATGCTTTTTGAGGAAGGAATAAATTGACAAGTGTCAAATAGAGATGATAAAGTACTCAAAGCAAAAGAAACAAAATCCACCTATCAATGAAGATCACAAAAATGGGTGATACTTTATAAGGCAAATTCAAAATATGAAAATAAAATAAATAAAAGTAATCCAATGCAATTTATTCCATTAATTTGTATGAATTTAAAAATTAAATGCATTTAATTTAGTAGAGTTAATGAATCCAAAGTAATATATGCAATTGATAAAGTTAATTACAATTACATTTCCATCTAAATAATAATTGCATGCATGAATTCAAGCTCTCTTATAGCTAAGTAGTTAAATATATTTAAAGAATCAAATATCTTTGGTGCATAAAAATGGTTTTTTATTCACATCTTCCACCTCCTCCCTCTACACATTCCATTACAAGACCTAAGTAGTACACAAATACAATGTTCGATGAAGTATCCCTCAACATGAATTCAAACATTATTCTACTATATGGTAAGAATTTGAATCAACATAACCTTGTTATATTGAGGATAAATTATTGATATTTACACATAAATATAGGAAAGACCTGGTGGCAATCATATTAGTTGGTCTACACAATGCTACATAAAAACCTAAGGTAATGCCTTGTATTGACCTATTATTTGATTTATTAAAAAATGGCCAAATTTATAGAAAAATTATACTCCTATCAATAAAAAAACCTCGTCCGCATATATTAGTGGGCCTAGATTTGAAAATTATAATAGACTCCCCATCCCTCAGATGGACTACAATCAAGCCTTAATCAATTCATGGATATATGCAAACAATGCAACCAATAAGTTGTGGGAATGGGATAATAACCCCAATACCTTTGTAGTTAAAGGTCTTATTTCTTCTAACCCCATTTCCATATTTATTCCAAGAATTAGGCTTGATATGGTCTTACTAAATGAAATTTATGGTTTCCATATCATAATTTATGTCAATGAGGTTTTGATTCACCTATTGGACACCATCCTCACTTTGACCAAGGTCATTATTATATGCAATATCATTAGTGACAATATCATCAACCAACTTCTTAGTTTAACAACTAGACTAGATGACAGTTTCTATATGATGTCTTATATGATAGACACCATAATAGGGACTATTCACTTAAATTTTCAAGAACCCTAGGTGTCATCAACTGAGTATCCTAAGAATTAAATTTGTCATGAATTTAGTGTTCTTCATATACAAATTTAGAAAGAATATGACTAGATTGACCGAGACCTTATACCCAATGGTATACCAAGCCATTTATGGAAAGGAAATGCCTAGATTATCTAATCAAAACCAAAGATTCATTCAAAATATTTATGATTATTAGATCTATCTATATTACACAATCATCAAAATAGAGGGTATTAGGGTTCCCCCTATGCATCTACCTTATTTAATCCTAAATAAGGTGGTAAAAGAAGAAATTGTAGCTTAACTAGAAAATTATGTATATGTTCCACTAAGAAATGACTGACAAGGATGTATCCATCCACATCCCATCAGCATTGGTAGAATCTAATATTATATACTAGAGTATTTTCATCGAGTGGGAAAAACCAAAACACATTATGATTTCAAGTGCACACCTTAAATGCAATGGGAACCAAGAAAAAGGGTCAATAAACAACTAAACAAACATAGAGGAAAGGTGAAAATTTACTATAGTCATGTATCATTTCTATATGATGATGTATTCATGAATGATTTAAATGATACAAAACTCCATACAAGAATGAATAAGGTGAATATGTCCATAGTGGTATTCAATTTTATACAACATAATCTAGAGACCACTGAGGATGACGTTAGGAGAATTAAAGAGTATTAGGTTTTAAAACCTCCTAAAGTATCCCTCCCATAGGATGAAGCATAATGATAGGAACGTGATTATCTATCCAAACATGAAACTATACAAAATGTATAAGGAATCAACCATGTTCCCCCTCAACATCCCATCCTAGTGGTTACCATTATAGTAACCACTATAGTGTCCACCCCTCCTAATTTAGTTGTAAATACACAGTGTCCAATAATTGTAACTTAGTTAGATGGAATATTATTAATTTTTCCTTTTATTACACTCATAATAATATATTAGGTGAGTCTCCCATATTTCATGCCCAATATTTATGGTTTGGATCCACTCATATCACAAATCCAAACCATTGCACCACCAAATCCATCAATATATCCTTTTCTTGGACAATTATCCACTTCCCTAGGTTCACCCCCAATAGCCAAAAATTCCCTCACCTCATCACCACTTATTGCTCCATAAAATTCACCCATTTTTTATTTTCCCCTTTCAAAACCAACTTATACTCCCACTGGATACCCCCTTGTGTACAATAGAAAGCAAAAAAAATCATTTAATTTCTCCTTAGGGTACTCTAATAAAAGAAACCTAAAAGGAAATTTCATGGGAAGGATTGAATAAAATAAAAAATTTTGGGGAAGCATAACCCCTAGAAGTGTTAGAAAGGGATGATGAGTGACCCATAAAATATGAATGGGAAGATAAAATATAGACATCATTGTGTAAGATAATTAGTGATACCACAAAAAGTGACCCTGAGGATGAATGGCTAATAAAAGAGGCTCAATTGGGAGACTCTAAGATTATGAATACTAGTTAAGTCTAAACTAAATTAATTCATGGCCAAGATAGAAACATAAAATATGAATAAGATTTAAAACATCTATCTTTGACATAAGGGCAATCAATGAATATACCTCCAACCTCGACACCTCCTAGCACAATATTGTTATATGTAATAATAGTTACCCTAAATACTACTACACAAAGGGTAGGTGCATAAGTTCCTTATTCCTTGCATATTATTTCAACTAATACTATTATATTTATTTTTGTAGAAGCCATTCCTCATGCTTTAGACCATTTGGGCCAAGCAAATAGGGCCCAAACAACTATAATGCCAATTTTGTAATCCCTAGTCCTAACCCCTATAACTAAGACTATATCACCCCCCACTAACCTTAAAAAGGCCCTACTAGGTTTGATTTTACATCAGTAAAGGATTATTTGAAAAAATAGCATAATATACCTCTCACTTATTGATTATGTGCTTCCCTAATCCCTCAGTCATTTGGGCTCAATAAAGAGGTGCATTTTGAAATTTTGGTGTTCGTGACCATTTTTCATTCATAAATTAACCCCCCAAAATATCCACTCAATTGGGCCTACCAATTGATTTTTCATCCCAAATAGAGTCTACCACCATTATAAAATAATAGGGGTCATCAAAAAGAAATCTAATAATTGACATTATGACCCCCAACAAGGTCACTAGATGGAGGAGAGTTATTCCCCCTTTCCATAAACTAGAATAATCTTCTCCCAATCCCATTCTTCCCATCGGTAAATTCCCATGTTCCACTATGATAGAATAGGAAAAATCTTCACAACAACCAATTGCCTTGAATGTTCCTGAATGGATCCAAAAAATGCAATGCGTAGAAGAAGGTAGGCAAGACCTGGTCATTGTTGATCAACCAATATTCAAGTTTCATTTTGATAAATAAACTAAGACTACGAGGAAGGTCAAAAGGAAAACCATAATTTCTAAAGAATAAAATGTATAATTGGAACAAAGAGAAGAGGTGTTATCTTTAACCAAGAGATTAATAATTCTCCCCTATGATATTAAAAATTATGGATAATAACCCTACACTTTTTTTTACTCTATACAAGGAGTTACAAAATAAATGTTTTGAGGCTATGATTATGCTATAGAGGCACTATAAGAAAGTAGTACTATATATCCTCTGAGAGACATCAAAGATAGTATACAAGGATTAGATCAAAATTTGTATGATATCATCCAATTATTTAGGAATATATCCACTTATTGATAAGATGAATAAAATAGATCCTAAACTAAATTTATTAATATAAGAAGCCCAAAATAAGGCTTATGATCACCTAAAGCTAATAATTTATTAGAATGTAGCATGGGCCTTGAGCTATGTACGTGATAGGAGAGACATAATGATTAGGTGGCATCAATAGATGTGAAATTAAATAGTACAACTCATAAAATATTAAGAGCAAGCCATTACAATTTTATTATAAATGAGGATTAATGATGTGATTAACCAAAGTAGTGAATTAGTCATTAGGTCCATATTTGAGGATTTTCTTTAGATGAAAGTGAATAGTTTAAAAGTAGAGAGGTCAAGGCCATAGTATATAAGACCCATGATGATTTGATATAATTGAAAAAAAAATTTAGAATAAGGGTCCTTAATAATGAAAATATTTTTGTGGAGTTTGGGAATAAATTAAAAGCACAAAAAATTTAGGGATAGACTCCCCAGCTCTTCAAAATACCTCTGTTGGACTTCAAAGAAATTGAGATTACTTTCCAAGTGAGCCATTCTCTCTACTTGAAAATTAAGATGAATAAGTAGGCATCCCAAACTAAATTATCTCTACCCACTATTTTAGTTGTAACTACTTCCAAAATGATAGGGCTAATTACAATTGTGAATCTAGTAATGATTGTAATGAAAACTAGAGCATAAGTGTTAACAACTTCAACTACCTCCTCATAAGTAATTTACATCATAATTGCATTAGTTTTTTTTGATAGAATTTTTTTTTAACATTTTTTGTCTCTTGTGAATGGTTAGCTATGTCATGGATATGTATGTCATGCATGACTCTTTGTGAGATATCCTAATGGTAGTGAAACTTTGAACATGGATTGAGAGATGAGTCATCCCCATACCAAGCCTATATATATATATATATCCCCATACCAAGCCTATATTAAATATATATATAATAATAATAATTTGGCTTATACATTAATAAGCCTATAAGCCTATAAAATATGTATAATACGTATCAAAAATATTTTAAAAAAATGCCCCAAAAATGTTCTAAATGTATAAAAATTATGTCCAAAGTGTATATATGAATCATGTAAACCAAATCAAATTATGCCATTTTTTTCAATTGTATATGTGTGGAGTCATGTCTCTATGAAATTACCCCATCGATATCCCCAATTTTGAGGTGAGGGGAATGCTAAAGTTTTAGTCACCTTATCTCAAAAGGATACAACTATATTGTATCTATGTGAATCATATAGTAGTATTATGTTAAAGTAGATATATCAATGAATCTCATATTTCTCATACATGAAAACCCTTAATTAAATCATGGAAATATTTAGAAGATAAAAATATCAATAAACAATCAAGAACACATACAATAATACTAAAATCTAATGCAAAATGGGGTATAAAGAGAAAATAAATAAGGGGCATGTTCAAATAATTCATAGTGAAGGCGAAACCATATGCAAATTTCCACACATGAAAGAAACAAATAATACCCATGACATGATGGGGAACATGGAAGTAACATGTTAAAATGTTCCAAAATAAATAAAAATAAGTAAAAAAAAGTACACTAAAGTAATCCATGTGAAGAGATGAAGTAAATGAAATATAAGAAACTAGAAAAATCATGTCATATTATTCCTTACATACATATGTTAGAAAAATGACATGTAGAATAACTATCAGGTACACTATGTAATATATCAAAATGAGTATGGTGGCACTTGGGGAAATTATTGATGAGAATCATTATTTGGGTAAAATTTTTAAGCCAATGTTTAAAAATGATGACACTCAACTGGTAAATTGGGGGTTATTATCTTGTGGATTAATTCATTTTCTATGTGTGACATTTTCCATCCTAGTTTCTTTGTAATGTCTTAGTTTGGATTTGTTATTTAGGTTTTATTGCATGATGGGTGGTAGTCTACACAAGGTTGAGACATTATATACTAAGAAATCAAAAAATAATGTTAAAGTTTGGGGTAGGCTACAAACTAGTGGCATTGTTATGTTTATGGAAAACATATATGGAAATTATCAGTATTTGACTAAATAGTTTGTGGAGAGCTGGAATGATCCCAAGGTAGAAATAAGTAATGTTATAGTGTAGATTTCTAAGGGCTTATTACCTAGGTTATAGGATTAAAAATTAAAGACCCCAAATATATGAATTAAAACATAGATTATTTAGAGGAGAAAGTTATTTTATTAATCAAGGGTGAAGAACTCATTGAGTATTAAGGAGGTTATCTTCAAGAGGATTTATTAGTGTCATAAGAAGTGATATAGAAAATTATTAGGTATGTTACTTTGGAAGGTTGTTACATGGTGGTTCACTATTATCATTTTTCCATTTTAACTTACTTTAGGAGACAAATTCCCATAATATTTTCATTGTATATTTTTTCACTCTTTGGATAATTTTGTAATTGATGTTAAGAATGGGAATAATCCCCATGCTCTACACCAAGGAATATTTTTTCTTATCTTTAAGTACTTCAAAGGTATAAACCTTATCTATATTTCCCCTCATTATAAAAAACATTTATGTAAATGTGTTTTAATTCAAAAAAGGATACTAAGAAGATCCAAAAATAAAAAAACCTAATAAGGATCAAATAGAAGGTTTATGTAGTGATCTAATTGATTTGGACATTGAGGACAAAAAGGCAGGGTTTAATGATAATGAATGTGAAGCCTATGATAATACATTTGTAGTGGAGTTAGAGTTCAGAAATTCTCATTGAGGTAATTTAGAAGTGAATGTAAAGTCTTTAGGTGATGAAAGACTTCATGATGTGGTGGAAGGTTTTCAAAATATTAAGGAGAGTTGTGTGATGAAAAGTTCTAAAGAAGGTAGGAATGGTACCTCTAGCAGTCAAGATAAGAAAAAAGATTTTGAGGATCTTATGGCTTCATTTAATAAAAATAATAAATTTATATAAATGGAAGATGAGATAGGGTTACATAAGGATTTCTTGTATGAGGAAGCATGTGTGACTCAAATAAAATGTCAACAATTTGAATAAAAATGATGGTATTTATTATACAAGAAATGTGTTTTTTGAGTAAATGGGGTATTTTAATAATAAAATGAATATAATGAAGTGGGATAATGAGAAAATTAAATAAAATATCATAAAAATCATTGAGTTTAATAATATTTCTTCAATTTAAAATTACCTAAAAAATATGGAGGGGATTTGAATAGTATCAAGAAGGAAGACTAAGTAGTTCACATAGGGTAGAGTGGATAAAAATAAAAAAGGAATCAATGAGGATAATTAGTATCCTCAAACCCTTTAGATGATGGATGATATGATTAATAATATGAAGAATGACTTGGTAGATGTGATGAAAGGTTGGAATAACCTTAGATATTAGCTATTATTACATATTTTTTTACTTTGTTTTGGACATAGTTTTATTGTTGACTATCATTTTGTAATGATGGATCTTTATTCTAGATTTATATTATAAATATGGACTTTAGTCCAAGCTATTTTTTACTTTATATCAGGGAGTGCCCATGTTAAAACCCCATTTTAACCATAATTTGAAATAAAATACATATAGACATGTGTGAGTGTTAGTATACAAGCTCTATGTGATAATGTAAATGATCATAAAATAATATAATGTGTGTCAATCAAGATCATTTAAGAGCAAGATTCCCCTAACATTGTGTGTCTTGTGATAAGAGGAAAGGTCTAACATATGCTTGCTCATGTATCATGGATCTAATATATATATATATATATATATATATATATATATATATATATATATATATATATATATATATATATATATATATCACTCTAGTATTATAAAACATGTTTATAAAAAATAATATGCTATGTACTAGAATAAAGTGAACAACATATGCAAAATATAATAAACATGTGAAATACTAAATATTTTTGTATTCTTTATTTATTGTAATGTTTTAATATTGACTTAAATATTTTATTTTTATTTTTTATATCTTTGATGTGTTTGATTAGTGTGTTTAAATGATTTATCTTTATAATGATTCATTCATTTATATTGGTATAAATACATGACATTATCTTCATCTCTCTTTATTTCATGATTAGGATTGTGTTCACCATCATGTGGTATGCGAACCATTTTTACTTTATGAAAAAATGAAATACTTTGTTTATTTTGATCTATTATGTCTCCCATTTTATATATTAAACATATTTTCAATGTAAATGGGTGTTGATATGTATGTGGCATGATCCAAAGTTTCCTTTGGACTACATTTAGACTATAGGTAATTGGTAATATAAAATATCCCAAGGAATATTTATGAGAACCCTTGTGATGTAATACTTTTATATTATATATAAATTTTGTCAAACATCTTACATTTCAATAAATTTCCTTTATTGTAGAGTCAATATGTCTATGCATAAAAAAAGATCCACCCCTGAATAATGTAATTGTCAAATCATTTTAATGAAGATTATTTTTTCCTAAAAAAATGTTAGGTGTATCCAAATGTTGTGTATGAGGTATATTGGATATTGCTCCAATATTGAGAATTTTTTTTAAGGTGTCAAATAAATATCTAGAATGCCACATATTTTAGCATGATCATCACTGGGAATCTTTTTTTAATTTTATGTATCATTAAAAAATATTTTGTAATGGAAATGAGAGATATTTAATTATTTAGTATTATTGGGTAAAAAATAAGCATATTTATGCACATCCATATATATGTGATCAAATGAGGAACACCATTTATAAAACACTCTCTCATTGAGTGGAGAGCTTAGACCTTGACTGAATATGAATTGTATTTCCAAATCATATGGTTGCTATGATAAGGAAGATGAATCATTTTAAAATCAAATAACATAATCTTAAATGGACTCATTTTCATGTCTCTTGAATTTTTGAAGTTTTTCTAATGTAAATTTAGGCACATTTTGTGTATTGAAAACTAATAACAATACATCTTGTAATTTATTGAAAGTAGAGAAGGAACCATTATGTAAAATATAGAACCAATCTCAATCTTCTCATGTGAGGATTTAATGAATTATTTTTTGGTAATAAACGTACATATTTTTCCTAATGACAAAAACAATGTACAAATTTTAATTAAATGGTTGGAAAGTCTTTGTGACCAAAGAGTAAATGTAACATGGGCATAATGAATTATTATGGTTGAGAATATTTAAAGACACATATTAGAAGGGTTGATTTGTGATCAAATTATCATTAATAGTAGGATTACATGATAATATTTTTAAATTGAGAATTGAAACTTGCCTTGAAAGATATGGCAATAAATAAGAAGCAATGGCAATTCTTTGGTTTACTATGTGTAGATAGTTCTAGACTAGAAATTGGTGTATAATGTGCATGATCAGTATTTTAGATCAGTCATTAATGTATGCAATCAAAATTACATGGTGTACATGAATCAATCCTATATCAGATAAGATAGATCACACCTACACTTCTAATTGGGGCACACACTTGTTAAGCAAGATTCTAACCAATATGAGGATCCACTAGACTGGATTAGGGGATCACTTGTATCGTCTATCATCATAGACAAAATGTAACTAGTAAGAATTGTTAAATTTTGAAAAGATGTGTTCATTGGTTACAATTTTCCATTAATTTGAATCATGGTAATGATGGATTGATTATCATCATTAGAACACTATGGATATTTTAATAATGGTATATAATTTCTAAACTTTAAAACCCTTGGTAATGGTATATCATTTGTAAACTTTTGGAACCTTTGGTAATGATATATCATTTGTAAAATTTGGAATGATTGGTAATTTTATATAATTTGAAAATTTTGGAACCCTTGGTAAGTGTATATCATTTTTAAAATTTGGAACCTTTGATAATGGTATATCATTCATGTTTTGTAAATAAGACAACATATTTATGAACTTGGTATAAATTATCATGATAAAATTATGGAAGATTATGCTCAATCATATCTAATTATTTTATGGTTGTTATAGGCTAAATTGATTGATAATCTTCCTTCAAGAGTATAAGGTTTATAAATTCATACCCTTGAATGGTGGGAGCATGTAAATTATTTGAGGGATGGTAACTATCCCCATATAGAGAATTGATAGGAGGCATTATATAATATTTTAGTGAGGATTGATATTATTTTAAGGTATTATTAAATTTGGATGAATTTTACATTAATGAATATTGTATAAATAAGTGTATATTTTCCAAATCATATTCATCAAAAACCTCTGTATCATCTAGGTAAATCGAATAAAAAAGAAAAAATGCTAGCACAAGGAGGAGAAAAAACATTAGCTAAGAAGACTTAGAGGTTGGGTGTACCAAAATTTTAACCCTTTTTTGGATTAGGGTTAGGGGAGAGTAGCCTAATATAAGAGGACTAAACTACTCTAAAACTAAAAAAATTAATGAGTTTAGATGTTATTGATATTCTAATAATAAATATTGAATATAAACATATGCTAAATTCAAAAATTATAAATGTAAATATCATGATAATAACAATATGAAGGAGAAATTTGTCTTATTTTATACATTAATGCACAACCATGTCTGAGTAATGCATGTGCATAAATAGATTGTATGTTTTTTTTAATCTAGTTTTTCAATTATGAAAATTATATTTCTATTATCATGGACACTTTTATCACCTGGTGGCACTATCATAGACACTAATTTTTTAGTTTTAATGAATTTATATTGTATAAATTATTACATGTTGAATAAAACTTTCACTTGGGTATTTTTAGGGTTTACTCACCATTTGGATTATGTGTTTAGATTTCTCACACATGATCTCAATGTCACCATATAGCTCAAACCCTAGATCTTGATTTTAGGTTGTGTGACCTTATGCAAAATGGGTTAGTGGGATCTTGAATTTGAGATGATTTTAAGGACCCATTTGAAGATTAGCATTGCCTTTATATCCAATACTCCAAATATGGACTTACAAATATGTAAGTCTACTCTATGTGTTTTTTTGTGCATGAATAATGGTGTAGTATGCTATATAAAAGTTCATGTAGTGATCTATATTATAAATTAAAAGATATGGCTCATGGGATACTCTTTCAATGTTTTAGACCTATGATATTACTAATCATATGTTTTATTTGAAGATGGGATATAATAGGATATCATAGCTTTGTTTGTACAATTTATTTTCAAATGTGTAGTGTAAGATTGAGAGGTGATTTATACATGAATAATGAGTTTGTTTTGAATGTTACCTCTTTTAAAAAGTTATTCATATAAGAATTAATGAAAAAATATAGGTTGACCTGTACATATCAAAATATTTTCAAATTTGAGTGTTTATAAGGATTAACCACTTGCATTGGAGAATGGGTAGTGCTGATGTGGGTTTTATGAACACCCTAGAAACATTTATGAGTTATCCTCTAACATTTTAATAAATATGAATGAAATTAAATCTAATGCAAGATTTTATGGGTATTTAATTTTGTAAATAACTTATTAGTAGAATAGTGACTATCAAATAATGTTGTGTACCATGTATGGGTCAGTTACAAATGAATATAAATCTACTTGATGTGGTTATAATAAGGGTAGATCTAACCTAATGTTGGTAGGACCAAAAAAAATTCAAAAAGAGGGAAAGGTAGGGTATAAAAGGAGACTTTTATACCACACTAGATGAAAATTTTCTAGGCCAACACTTAAATTAAGGCTGGACAAGGAATCATAAACCAATGTTTATTGGAGGGAAATGTACCACACAAAAAATCAAACATAGTTAGGAGTCAAAGGGAACAATAATAATAAAAAATTAATAACATTAAATTAAAATTTTGTCACATATGTAAGATTGAAATAAATCATCTACAAGGGGGGATTATGATTCATAGGAAAAAGACATTTAGATCAACAATATCTCAATATGAATAAGTAAATATTAAATAAATAACTCATGCAAAACCAAAAAGTAAAGAAACTGAAATGATATAACTTATTACATGATACACAAGTTTAGATAAGAATAAATATTTGTACATAAAGATCAATTATAGAACTTTCCTTAAAATATCATATTAATTTCAACAGCCAAAATTCTCCTCCACTTGGAATCAGAGTATACAATTATAAAGAGATTTGGATGGGAAAGGTCTCATCTCTCAAGTTAAGTATAAAAATAAATATTCAAAAATATGACTTGCATCTAAATATCTTGCATGTATAGTGGTTAGCCTAAAATAGAATTTTATAACTAAAATACAATGTATACATGTAATGTAAATTGAGAACCAATGTTTTGGCTTAACCAAAACATGCAAGTACATATTTATATTTATCAAGGTGTTGATATGGCACCACTAACTTAAAAATATTATAGAGTGATAACTAGAGGAATGATAGTAGCCACTATTGTTACTTTTGGGATAAACTTGGGCCCACCTATAGTATGCATGACTTCATATCCATGAAATTTGGAAGTCTATATTGAAGTACTGGCACGTACAATTGGTTGAGTGTTAGGCATCAATCCCAAACCTATATCTTTATATTTATGTTATTCAAATAATGCATGGCCATCTTTGAACTCCATGTTAACAATATAAAAATTAAGAAAAGAGGCTTGAAAATCTTGGTGTTTTCAACCATCAACTATGTATGTTGCACTTCTGAGCTCTTAAACTCATCTCCCAAATACTTTTCCTTCAATAATCTATTCTTAATAAAAAAATTTAGTTGTAAATTTTCATTTTTGGTTTTATATATTATGGTTTCAACCTCCTCATTAAATTTGTTTTCTAGTACTTTAATAAGGGTCTCAAAATTTGGCCTATTGCCTAATTCACCTATATAGTTTATCACTTGAGTGACCCTCATGTCCTTCAAAATTTCTAAGACCTCATTCTCATTTTCCATAAGATGTACCAACAAAGTTTTTATTTGATTATGCCATATATGAGTAGAATATAGTTTAGTAATCACATAGTTTTATGCCCATATTGCATCTTGACTAGACATTAACTAAAACACTACTTTTGGAATAAAGAATAAAAAGGTGAAGTTTTTTCCATAATCATTTAGATGGTACAAAAAATTGAGCACCTTTACCTTATATGACCAACTCCTCTACAAACTTGAATATTGCTCACAATATTGTTCATGTGAGTGGCTACATTTTTCACATAATCTAAAATCTCATAAGGGGAGTTTATGATTTTATTCTATAGTAGCCTCTGTTATGCATCCTCTTTGTGTGTGTGTGTGTGTGTGTGTGTGTGTGTGTGTGTGTGTGTGTGTGTGTGTGTGTGTGTGTGTGTGTGTGTGTGTGTAATTGGTTCTCCAATAGAATCCATAAAATTATATAAATTTTAAGTATATTCATTTGGATAATTGATGTTTATTTTAGTTTTATTGGCTAGGGGAAATAGATTTTCTCTATGTTTAAATTTCATTTCTTCCTTAGTATCCACATTTATTTCCTTACTCTTCCTCACACTTTCTATAGTACCATTTTTCCTATTAAATATGGTGCATATTGTGGGAAATTCAATAACAACTAAATATTACCTCTCAATTTACTTTCTTTGCATCTCTCTAACCCATTAGGGAATAATAAGTTCCCCTTATTCTCCTAAAGGACTCAAGTCTTATGAGATAGAGGGTGGAGGTAATATAATATGAGTTATATCTATAATATTCAATCTATAATGTGTTAAGGGATCACTTATTTGAGTAAGTAATTGTAATGGGGGTATACAATCCTCTACCATGGTGAGGTTTCCTTCTATGGATTAAGCTCAATTATGAATTTGATCAAGGGAAGATTCTTTTCAATTAAAAATTTGGATGAATATATAGAGGATGTTTAGGGCATAATTAACTCTAAATGAGTTGAATATTTCCTAGGATTGGTGGCATTTTAGGATTATAAATACAAATAGTTACCAAGTTTTCAAAATGAACTACCTTATTAGTTTTCCATATTTGGGTATTTATTGAAAGATTAGATGAATCAAAAGAACTAGATATTACTAAAGCACTAAAAATTGAAAAATAATAAACTAAATAAGAAACCACCTCAATTTTATTTTGGACTTGATCTATCATAGGTACTTTATGGTCTAAGGCACAAGCTAGTATTTCTTCTTCCTATAGACTCCCCAAGCATAAAGACTTAGCCTTATCCAACTCAGCCTCCTCATCTTCCTCACCCAAAGCTTCCTCTTCACTCACCTTATATTTTTATTAAATCATAATTTCTAAATTATCTTCTTCATTTGTGGCATAGTCTACCAAGGATACCACATGTTCTTATTTTTTTCCCTCCATAGCAGGGGATTCCTCTAGAGTAGTCAGACCAAAAGATGGTCTTTTATATAATTATTGAGTTATGGAGGGGGTTAGAAGGACTATGAATCTCCTTATATATGTGGATATGGAAGGGATAGTAAGTGAGTGGGATGATGAAATAATTAAGTGAACTATAATAGTAGGAACTAATAATCTAGTTGGTAGTGATAAAATGGAAAGTGTAACAATACTAGTGGAAGGGGAAGTCGATGGAGATGAAACTAGTTGACGAGATGGAAGAGATAAGAAAGAAGAATATAGAAACTCTATAAGAATTAACTTCATAATAATTATGAGAGGTGATATAGATTTAATAATATATGTGTTATTTTGCTTTTCCTATGGAGATGGAGTTTTCTCCATTATAGTGGTTATTCCTAAAGGTGCATTAGTGAAGAATAAATGAGAAGGAGTTGGTTTGAGACCATAAATATTATTGAGAATTTATTTCCTTATTTATAAGTTCCCCTCCCTTTGATTTCTTGATCTCTCATCTTGTGGATATGTCTCTTATACTATAGGATATGGGGGTCGACTTGTCCATACTAAATCCCATGGTTGATTTGGGGGCCATTAATGTCTCTATACCTTATAAGATTATTATACCATTTGATTGGCCTATTCCTTGGTAATATCAAGATTATATTGAATTACTTTGGTGACCATCATGGACATTTGATCATTATTCATGCATGTCCACGCCTCTGAATCATTAGCTACATTCAAGAAAATTACATCATGTTAATACTCCTGGTGACCATATATAAGGATCACCTTCTTCTTATTTATCAGAGCTTGGAGGTAATTTATTATTTTATTTTTGGGGTCCCATTATATGAAATAGGCCTTGTCAAAATTATATCAGGTTATCACCTTCTCTAATTGATTGAAGTGAGCTTGTACCATGTATTAGAGATGTCCAATACTTAGAGGAGTTTCAAAGTAGTAGGATAAATATTTTTGACCTAGACCCTCATCTATTTTGTTAAATATCAAATATGTTATTTATTACTCTATAATTTTAATAGGGAGATGTTAAGGTAAGAAAAAATGACATGTTCATGTCCTTAAAATATTGATAATTATCATGTTGGGGTAATACCTTTAATCCTCTTATTTCTCAATCGTACTCCTCAAGTTCTCAAATAATTGAGGCATATGATCATCTTGAATTTCTTAGTCCAGTTGAGGGTATACTTATATATAAATCCTTTTTATTTCACCTCTAAATCTATGGATGAACATAAAGGAATAATCTACATATATTTTGTTATCAACATGTTAGGTTGATTATTGCCTTAATTATCCATTTACCCTATGGAATGTACTTAGGACTACATATAATTAGTATGACATCATATAAAAATTTCCATCTAATGGCCTTTGTTTGACTTGATACATCTGATATTTTAGTCTAACATAGACAAATTCCCCTATGGAAATATTCTTGTTGAAGGTCAATAGGATGTCCAGTAGTGGGACCAATTTTACTTACACATAAGTAGTATTAGGGAATACATATAATATTTTTAGGAGATCCATGGATTTTTTAATACATATTATAGATTTGATAATTCCATTAGATGAGAGTGATCCATTGGGCTTTAATTTGGCCTTTCAAGAGCCATTATTTGAGTTTTCCTTCCACTATGTTGTGCTTGAGCCTTGCACTGGTTGAGAATTGGTTAAATGATACCTTAGGCTCTATGATTATAATCTACCTCTTGCATTACCTCCCCAAAATATATTAAATTTCATTTTTTACTTTTATAAAGTGGAGGTAATCCCTAGAACCAATACCGTTAAATAAAAAACTCAAAGCATATTGATACATGGCATCACCTTAGGTTTTGTTTCTACGTGATGAATTATTATAGTTTTGAGAGGTAGTAGGTTATCAATGTATTTATTTTCATCCTCAAACTATTGGATCTATGTATAATAATTAACTATTGATTCCACTTCATTCAAGAGTGCTGAGTAGTTTAGGAATTTTAACTCAAGAGTGATTTTTTAAAACATTGTATCAATGTATTTGGTAGTTATCACAAAAAAGTAGGCATAAGAAAGTTAATTGCATTTATATTCGAATAGGAATCCATTTTATCAACCTCAAGATATTTAGTTCACCTAGTAACTATACGAAAATTCTCTACAAGTTTACTTGAAAACTAGGGTGTGTAGTTGCAAGATAGGTTGAAATCATAATGTTTACTAAAGGATTGATGGTAAAGTTACTTGAATTTCATTTATTTTTCATATATCTCCCAAAATATTCGCATTGAATGTTCAATTAATGTGACTTAAATGTATTTAATATATTTTGATTTGATTTTTATTTTAATTTTAATGTTCTAGTTAGCTTTTGTAAGTTTATATTTGATATATGTAAAATTTCAATTAACTTTACCTATGTAGTCATCCTATTCTAGACGATTTTCAAATTCTCACTTACTCTTATTTTCCCTTTCTTTTAAACTCATTTATGTATAATTTGACATTGTGTCTCCTAGATTATGACACTTGTCCAATTCTCACTCACTCAGTCCTTTAAATTTTAATCTTTTCTTTATATGTTTTGGGCCCAAGAGTTGATGTAATTGGGCCATGTGGAGTGACCTTGGGCCTATAAGAGTTGGAGACATAAGAATTTGAGCCTTTTTAACATTGTATTTCTATGTAAATTTTCCATGTAATGGGATGTAAACACATGGAAATCTCTTAGGGCCTTGAAGTCATGGAGACTCAAAACCATTGGACCATTAATCCATTAACTGAGTATCTATTATTTGAAGTTCAAGATGAATATAATTTTGCCACTTACCTTCTTATCAGAGATCAAAATCTTGAGTATGTTATAAAATGGGGCCTTATGACTATTAAACTTGTTTAATCCTTCTATAGTTATGGATTAACAAAAATATTCCATGTATCATTCCTTCAATACTGTGGGAGATCAAAACCATTAGATGATTAAATATTATTGTAAATATTTTGGTGTTCCATGTAACAAAAAATCATCATTTGGTGTGCTCTTAGGGATCAATGACTTTGATCACTTAGAAATTTATTTACAGGGTGAAAAGATCCATGTAACATAGTAATGACACATTTCCAACTCTAAGAACTTCATATATCTGTATACTTAAAAACTTTTTGTAAAGGACTATAAGTCTTAGATAATGTAAAAATGCCACATGTCATTGTATTTGATGAATAAAGGTAACTCCCTAATAGGAATAACTTTAATATATCTTTACCAATAGTCCTACAATTAAAATAAATTTATGAAACTATAATGAAGGACACTAGTGTCTTTAGTCTAAATAAACTATAAAAAATATGAAAAACCAAGGTTCAAGATAAATTAAAATAAATTTTCAAGCTTTGATTTTAAAAAATTAAACTTTATGAAAATGTAGATTTTGAAGACAACATTAGACATTTTTAAATTAAAACCAAAGTCATGAATGTCTAAGGCTTAGATGACCATGAATAAAAACATTCAAGTCATAGTGGGTGCCCATTGAATTTCATAAAATGGGGTGTGTTAGGGAAAAATAAATGGTGACTCAGTGGGGAAAATACTCTTGAGTATTTTAGAACTCATAATATTATAAATTCACCATAATATAATTTCATCCCTACCAAGAACATAATAAATAAACCAAACCTTTAAAAAGACTTTTATTTCATCATGCTACATACTAACCCTTTCTAATCCTTAGATATGAGTATGTGATCTTGTAAATTCAATTTTACCTTGTTATGAGAGGTTTTAAAAAGTTTGTTATACCAAACATCTCCATAAATGGGGACCCACTTTTAAAATTTTGTCCTTGTTTATTGAGCCTTTTTTATGTAGATTTGTGCAAGTTATAATTAGATTGCACCTTACTCTTTACACTTAGAATAATAATTCATGGTATTATTGTGGTATAGAATTTAACCCTTGTGGGATATTTATTTAGGATATCCAACTCCTATCCATAATATTGGAAAAAATCTAGGCTATGGGTATCTTGTAGTGTGGTTGAACCTCTAGAGAAGGTTGATTTCCTCTTAGTAGATCACCTAAACTACTAATTTTACTAGGAAAAGGGATAGGGAATGGGTAAAAGGTTAATAAGAGAGATAAAATTTGATGCACCAAATTTAAATGAGAACTCATAGAACCATTCAATAAATAATAGTGGGGCATAATACAATTATAACTTACACAATCTCACAAACTAGTTAATTTTCATAAGTTTTTCATAAACTAGGCTCACAAGTAATGAATGAAGCAAAGAGGAATTCTAAAACTCACACCAAGAATGCTTCAATGGTGGAAAGATCACAAGTTCATACCTATAAAACTTTAAATCACCTAAAAATAGGAAATAAATAAGTACATTGGACATGGAATACACTCCTTCACAATGCTATCATGCACAAGCTTACTAAACTCAATTCAAAGGCAAGAGATAGGTAAAAATTGTATTTATTACTTTAAAATGTCTTTCATACAAATTTTTTTAGGGTTTTCACCTTATCAAATGATAGTCTCTTTCTGAAAAATATGAGATTTTTTCAATATATTAAAAATGGAAAGAAAAAGGGAGATATAAGAGAGGAGAGAGAGAGAGAGAGAGAGAGAGAGAGAGAGAGAGAGAGAGAGAGAGAGAGAGAGAGAGAGAGAGAGAGAGAGAGAGAGAGAGAGAGAGAGAGAGAGAGAAGTGATCAAAAATAGAAATCAATAAATGAGGTCTAACAACCCTCCATGAATTCTCAACCATATTTTAATCAATTATCACTAATTATTGTTTAGTAAATTAACCTTCATTAGCCTAAATATCCTTCAAGTCCCCTCATTTGATAGGAAACATACTAGAATACAATAACTTGTTGAGGATGCTGAGTCATGATCCATTAAGAGGGAACAGTCTCCAAAGACTTTCAAATTTTCATTTAATTCTCCACTTTCATTTCCCAACCTCCAAACTCTCCCTCTTCTTAATGATTTTATATCACCATGATTCATATTAATATATACTTTACATTATTAGAAAGTCACTTGAACTCATTCATCTAGTGTCCTTTTTGACAATATTTTCATAATAACCATTTTTCCTTTATTCCAAACCTTGAACATAAGTATATTATAGATGAAAATCAATCCCATTTTTTTATTTTCATATAGTCCTAATTTCAATAAATATCCATAGGCTACCTAGTCTTATCATCATGAACAAGATTTAAAACTTATGCCTAAGTGATTTTGAGAGGTTTAACTCAGCTTTAATGGTAACATATAATTTTTTAGCATTTACTTTGATAACCCAAGTCTCGTCTTCATCTTGCATTTATATATTTACCTACTTGGGTGGTGAATCTTTTGAACTAACATGTTTGCCTACATGGTGTTCCCTTGAGCTACTTATTTTATTTTAAAACCTGATTGTTGTCACCTTAGACACGTGTCTCCATATTTTTGCCTCCTTTAAACCTAATCAAATGTGCTCAGTCAATCTCCTTAGGAGTATTTTGGCTTTGAAATTCAATGTTGTCATTGATATTTGATCCATTACCAAGATTGTGCCACTTGGTGACCCCATATTAAACTTTATCTTGGACTTTTAAAATGTGATACTTGGTAGTCCCATGTACCTCTTATAGACCCTACTATCAGTCTCCATCTGATTAATGTGATTACACCATGAGGTCATTTTGTGTGGAATCTAGGCTCATTGACTTTTCGACCCTAGTCCACACCATTTATATGCTTTTGAATAATTTAATGCATGTTATATATCTTTGATCTACTTGATCAAATTCATAATGATTATCTTTATCTAAACACATGATCAAATGCAATCCATTGATTTGCTTGAAATTTTATTGTGATCAAGACACTTGGCACCTTCATGTTCATTCTTAAGATCCTTTGACCTTGTAATTCCCATGATATCTTTAATGTATGATTTAATGTATACCATAGATATTTATTAACCTATTGACCTAGTTTTCAACATAGATCATTGATCAAAATTTTTATAAAAGAATATGCGTCATTGATATCGATCTAGGGAACCTTTAAATTATTGACTCAGTGAGATCACCTACATGTCA
This sequence comes from Torreya grandis, assembly GCA_037957365.1. Taxonomy (NCBI): domain Eukaryota; kingdom Viridiplantae; phylum Streptophyta; class Pinopsida; order Cupressales; family Taxaceae; genus Torreya; species Torreya grandis. Next base: position 2,686,236 of record JARHVA010001083.1, read on the forward strand.
TTGATCCTTAATATTGACTTCCCAGATCATGACACTTAATATACCTATGTTCAACTTGAAACCTATTGAATATTTTAAATCAAAATGGCTATTTCATGTGGCTTTAATTTGACATTCCTTGATATTTATCACATTGGTAGATCATTTATAAGGGCTTATATCTTAAGATAGGAAACACACCAAGACACCAAACTTACAAGGGATATTCAAGACAAGAAAGAGATTAATCATGGGATGTAGAATTTTTCTAAAGGGTTCAATAACATGGTCTAATCTATCTAAGACAAAATTTTATATGTACGTCAATTTTGGAAAGCATATTTTGTGACCTCTTGGGATTGTATTCCTATTATGTAGTAGATTAGTGGCCTTGTTTGATTCATTAGGCATACAGGGTCAACAATATTTCCTTTGTAACTAATGAAAATGATACAAAGCTATCTTTTTTATGAAAAACCTGTCTTGAGGTAGTAATGACAACAAGAATAAAACAAACACTATGCCCAAGGCACTTATGGAAGGGAAACACACAACTAAAAAGAATGTGCACAAGGCACTTAGAGGAAAGCATAAAATCTACTCTAATATGTACAATGGCTGAAAACTCTTCTAGTAATAAGGCTTTAAATGAATTTCATTTACTAGGATGAGTAATACCTCTCCATCCAACTAGGAAAGATGAAATAAATTATGTTTTTTGCTTCCATGGATCATGTAAGGGCCACTTTATAAGCTACCAAACTTGGTATGATTGCTTGGCGTAGCCGTATTTGAATCCCACTTGAGGACTAGATCCCCTTATTTGAAGTCCCTTTCTTGGATCTGTTGTCAAAGGCTTTCTTGAATTGATATTGATTTGACTCTAGTGTCTTCATTATAAGGTCCCTTGCTTCATCAAGCTCCATGAGCTCTATCACCCTCACACTCATAGGCTCACTCTCCATCAACTCTAGCTGATCAACTAACTCCAAGGAAGGTAACTCAAGAGAAATGGGCAAGTTGGATTCCCTCCCATATACAAGGACAAAAGGTGAGTTTTTAATGGCAACTTTGGGAGTCACACTATCAATCCATAAGGTTGTCCTTAACCTTGTGGTCACACTTTTTGATTCTCTTCAATTGTCCTCTTGATTATCTTTATTAAGTATTTTATTATTGACTTTGATAGACTATTGCCTTAAGAGTAATAATTTGAGGATGTACTAAGGTATATGCCCATATAAAGTTACCAATAACTTGTCCTCATGCCAATAAATGCTAAGGTACTATCTAAAATTATTGTTGATGGTACACCAAACCTTGTTACTATCCTATCAAAAAAGTCTAACACTGTCATTTCATTGGCTTCTTTTAGGGAAATTGCTTTGACCCACCTGATGAAGTAGTTAGTAGTAGTGAGTAACCATTTTTATCCTCCACTACAAGGTAGATTGATCATTCTTATGAAGTCTAGACCCCATTATATGAAGGGCCTTTCTACCTAGATTAGGTTGAGAGGAAGGGATGCTAACCTTTGCATGCCTATAAAGAAATCACACTTTTGACATTTTATCAACCATGCATATACATCCTTAAATATGCTAGGCTAGTAATAACCAGCTCTCATCACCTTAGTTATTGTAGTCATTGGGTCAAAATGGCCTCCAATAGGCCCATCATGAAAAGTTTCCAAGAACATTGTCACTTAGTCATTGTCTATGCACCTAAGCAACACTCCATTGTGGTATTTTATAAATATAACCCCATCAACCAATACATAAAGTATGGACTAAAGTCTAAAATACCTTATTTTTTCTCTATCTATATCTCATGGGTGCTCACTTTTTATTAAGAATTATGTCATATCTTATTGCCAACTAGTGTGAGGTGGAGGTGTATTTGTTTTTGAGTTATCTTGTGTCACCAAGATAACCTATTTATATTCCTAAAGTTCATTAACCATATTCTCACATAAGCCTTTCCCTATCACTATCTTAGTGACATTAATATCCACATCATATTCCATGACCTTAGTAATCCAACCAACTATCTTCTCATTCAAGTATTTGTTAAGAATGAAGTCCCTCACTTCAGGATAAGACACTTTAAGAAAGATTTTGCTATTGGAGAGCATTATTCTAAACTTTTTAAGGCTTCTTACCACTACAAAGACTTATTTTTAGATGTAAAATCATTGAGGGGGTAGTGAATCAATGATCCTAGATATTTCAAATTTAATTCTAATCCTTTAAAATATTAGACAATTATCATATAACAACTTGATCAAGCAACATTAACAAGAGAGATCATTCATTCAATGCATACACAAGATCAAACACATAACACATAGTTCCTATGGGAAACCCTCATGAGAAATAAAATGAACTATTATCCTATAACACATGGACTACTTATCCTATAAGAAATTACAAATAAGAGACTAGTCAACTCCTTTAGACCATAAAACCTTGACTAGATCCTTTAGACCAAAGGCCTTTAGTTAAACACCTTTCATAAGGAGTAACTACCCCTAAGAAAGATCAAGTCTTTTAGACCCTCCTTTGAAGTGAACAACTAAAAACTAAAACTTATGTATTCAACACCTGATGATGTATCTCTATTTTTCTAACACCTACACAAAATCTGTCTCTATTTCATATATGCCTCTCACATAGGCATGCCACAATCTACCACTTTCTTCAATCAAATTTTCCTTATATGCACACTCAGACCTCTTCACATATACTAAAAATTCAAGATAAATATTTTGAGATCATAAATATGACCTATAGGTCATATACACTATAAAAAATCTACTCTACTTCTCAACCCATACACTAGGCACATCTACTTCTCTTTCACTCCACAATACTAACATGCACAACTTGCACAAGTCTTCTCTAAAAGTTTAGAAACCAACACATATGGTTTCACTATATATAAATAATTCATGAATTATCATATCAAAAATATTTTATTTTTAGCCAAAATACATGTCTTCACCCTTACGTCATCTCACATGGGTCATACTTAAGCACAATCCACTTTCAAATAGGCCTAAGGCACTTTTAGGTCCTATAGAGACCCATTCATCTCTTTGACACTTATCCATTAAAAATAAGAACATGAGAACAATTAAAAATACATGGACACATTAAAAATTACCCTTTTAATATCCTCAAATTATCATAGTCACCAAAACACTCTTCTACTAAAGCACAATTTGCTCAAACAATATTTTGTGCACATAGTCACCATAAATGAATACATGGTTGAATTCTAAATATTTATCCATACTAAATATGATTTTTCAACCCTTAACAATACCAAAAAAATAATATTCATATATTATATAACATGATACAATATCTAATTCATCATTAAACATATAAACAACATCAAAACAAGCTTAATTACCCTTCTCAAGTTACTTACAAAACATAATCAAACACACAGTCAACTTTGGAGCTCAATATATTTGTTTGTACTTACATTAAGACCTTAAAATATATATTTACATATTTTAATTTTAGTCCTATATAAATATTCTTTTTATACCTTGAGAAAATTTATCCTGGATCAAAATATATTGTCCATAAATCATAAACTGGTTTTCCCCTTTATTAAATTCAAATGTAAATAGTCACAGTTAAACATCAAATATTATGCTCTCATCTCATTTCCTTACTATTGTAGATAAATATCACACCATCTATATTATATAAAATTTAAATAATAGTGTACTAGTTTCAAATGTTAAACCTTGAACATGTTGACCTTATCTTATGTAATCTTGCAATATTGACTCATCACACATCATCAATCTTTGTAGATCAGGGCTTTACCTTATATAAATCACCATTTGATCTTGTTAATAACCCCCATAATCATAAAAATTGGCACCATTTCTTTCCTTATAATCAATTATACTAATAAACATCATGCAATTCTTACCATCTCACTCAAGATGCATTGTTAGATCAATCTTGTACAATCATCTATACACTATAGGATCTTCATTTGGTCTTGGTATTTAGCTCTCTTAACCAATAGACACTTTGACCTCTTTAAATTGAAATTCACCATATATATTCACTGTATAAATTCCTATGAGTCATTATATCTCCATCTAGTGTTGATATTTAACATTGTACAAAATAAACTGTGCGGACCATTGTAATCTATTTGTAAGGTTAATTTTGTACCTCTATATCTTTTGCTTCACTCAAGTGTATGTTCTAAAATTTTCATCATATGATCTACTCACATAGGATAATATAACCATGTGTAAATATTATTCTATAACCATCACACATGTGAGATATAATTACATTAAAATTCCTCCTTGTATTTAATTATTCTCAAAGACAACTATGCTTATAACTATCTATAGAGGTAAGCTTTACACATGCATAAAGTTTGATGCACTTCATCACTTGACTTTAAAGTTAGTTCAAATAAAATATGCACTAAAATGAATAAACCCATATGATCAAGTTCTCCTAAGACATCCACATGTATGATATATTCCACCAACTCAAATTTTCTTGCCACATTGTAAATTTGGTTTAAGTATGGGAAAACATTCTCAAAATGACTAAGAGTCTAAATTTGTACTTGCATATCTTTTATTGTGATTCATTATTAGGCTTGAGAAATTATACATAAAAATTATGTATAAATTTTATCACAACCATATGACCAACTCCACCTAACTCATCCATATGTGGAAATGGTGAGTTCAACAAACTACCTACTCAATTTTTTTGCCAATAGACCTAAAAGGTATATATGAAAATAATGATCAACTAGATGAAATCCACTCATGAAAAAAAACACTCAAAGCATATAAAGCCTAATTTTTGGAAACATTTCAAATTATCAATACTCTATAATCATCCCTAAACATATCTAGCTATATCAAAATTGAAGATTAACCAAGCCTCCTTCAAGCACACTAGAACAAGCACATTCCACACTTTGTCATTGTCACTTAGGCTAACAAGATACTTTATCCACTCACTTGGATATAATAATGACATCACAATGACATAATTTATAACTCTATGATAATCTACCCCTTTTTAATTTATGTCAACACACATCATACAACTCACCTTCCTTCTCTCTCTTTAACCACTCTCACAATAGGAACTTTGTCCCCCTTTCTCACAATGACAAAGTGGGCACCAAATGATCATGATTACCTAAAAAGAGTACCAATATTATAATATAATATTATAAAGATATTATAAAATCCCCTTTACCTTGATCCTACCTCTTATTGCCTTGACAACATCCTCTCACTCCATGCCAACACTCTTTTTAACCAAGCACTATAACCAATAAAAAAAGAACACATAAAAGTACAAAAATCTAATGGAACTCACAAAGAAAAATTTGAGATGAACTCAAAATAAGATATTTTATCCATTACATATCTTGATCATATTCAAATTTTCATACACCATGACAATCACCACATTGGCTTACTAGAATTCTATCTCAAGACACTTCAATGACCTCTAACTCTGCATTTGTACTATAGCTTCTTTATAAACCTTTGGAGTAAGATCATGAAATTATTGCTCCTCCTTAAACAAAGACCTTATATTAATTCATATAAATATAAATAACACCCAAGATTTGTTTTATATACTCAAATGTAGCTTTTGATTATGATTTGGTCATAATATCTATAAGTTATTCTTTTGTATGCACATGTTCCAACTAAAACTTTGATAATCACTGTTATCCTTAAAAAATGGTATCTACTAGGAATGTTCTTATTTTTTTAGTGAATAATATGATTTTTTGAGATACTAATTACACTATTATTATCACAATAAATAGGATAAGGTCCATTTTGTCTTAACTTATAATCCTCCAATGTTTGTTTCATCTACATGACTTGTGTGTAAAAAGAAACATCTACTATATACTCAACTTCTATAGTTGATAGATACATTGAGGCGGTTTACTTTTTGATTATCCAAGACACTAATCATTCACCCATGAATAATGCCCCACAAATGGTACTCCCATAATCCACACATCCTTCCCAATCTGCATTAGTATATGATTTCAAAGTGAATTGCTTACACTTGGGAAACCATAAACCATACTCTATGGTGCCTTTAAGATACCCTGAGAACTTTTTGACTGATTTCAAGTGAGATTCTCTTGGATAATATTGAAACCTTTCTACAAGACAAACTACTTACATGATATATGGCCTAGAAGTAGTAGAGTATAAAAGACTTCTAATCATCGATTTATACAAAGTTTGATTAACTTTTGGTGAGTCATCTAGTTTACTTAAATTGCATCCTATGATGATTGGAGTACCCATTGGTATACAATATATCATTTCAAACTTCCTTAGTACATCCTTGATGTATTTAGCTTGTGAAATGAATATCCCTACATCATGTTCATTAATATACAATCCTAAGAAGAAAGAAAATTCTCTAAACATTAACATTTCAATATCAGCCCTCATAGTATCTACAAACTCTCTACTCATGTTATCATTGTTAGATCTAAAAAATATGTCATCAACATATACAACCAATATTAATTGATGATTTCCTTCTATTTTAATGTATAAATTACTATCAACTACCTTCTTTTTAATACCTTGACTCAAAAAATACTTATCTAACCTATCATACCAAGCTTTAGGAGCTTATTTAAGACCATACAGAGCCTTCTTTAGTTTACACACAAAATCTTGATTACTTTACATGAAGTATCCTTCAAGTAACTCAAAATAGACTTATTATTCTAAATTTTCATTCAAGAATGAATATTTCACATCCATTTGATATATCTTAAAACCCTTGAAACTTGCATATTCCAAGAAGAGTTTAATTGCTTTTATTCTTGACACAAGAGGAAAAATTTCATCAAAATATATTCATTTAACTTGAACATATCTTTACACACCAATATAGACTTGTTCCTTATGACTTTTACTTTCTCATTCATCTTATTTTTGAAAACCCACTTGGTACCTATTACATTTTTATCTTTTGGTCTAGGAACTAAGTCCCATATTTCATTCCTTTATATTTTATCCATTTATTCATCCATTAGATCATTCCAAATTTCATTTTTTATTAGCTTACATGAATTATTTAGGTTCAATCATGGACAACAGAGTTGAGTCTTGTTGATTCTAATTGATCAACATTCTCCTTCTAGTTTTCAACCTTGTACCAACATTTCTAATAATTTGAGATATTTGATGATGTTTTTGAATTCTTCTATATGGATATTTGGAATCTTGTATTTCTTCCTTGTATTCATCTTCATCATCTTTTTAAATAGATAACTCATCATTATTTGCAACAACATTATGAATTGAGACACTTACCTATAATTTTGGCTTCTTGACTCTACTAGTCTCATTTGCCTTTACATTTGAACTTTCAACAATATTTTGAAGTGTCTTATTTAAGTATCTATGATATAATGATAGAATAGTAACCTAAGAAGATACCCTGATCAGACCTTGAATCAAATTTTCCAAGATTCTTTTCATCTCTTTTGATGAAGTACCTACTCCAAAACACTCTAAAATGTTTGAAATTAGTTTCTCTTTCCTTTTGTAGCTCATAAGGAGTTTTTTCAATATTTTCTTTGATTTGACACTTGTTTAGGATGTAAACTAAAGTGTCCACTACTTATTCATAATAACCATCTGATATTTTGGAATATTGAAGCATGGTTATACCCATGTCTTAAATAGTCCTATTATTCCTTTCAACAACATTCTATTATGGTGTTTTAGTACTAGAATATTGTCTCCTTATCCATTATTTTACACAAAAATAATCAAATTCATGAGACCAAAACTCACCTCCTCTTTCTGGTCTTACAAACTTAATTTTTGAGCCTTTATAATTTTCTACAAGCTCTTTGAAAGCCATAAAATTTTCAAAAGATTATCATTTTTCATTAAGAAAAAATATCCAAGTCATCCTAGTAAAATCATCAATGATAAGGATGAAGTATCTATTACATTAAACACTTTGGGTTCTTATAGGTCCACATATATTAGTGTGGATCAAATCTAATGGATTTTTAGTGGATAAATCCTTAGATTTGCATCTTATTTTGGTTTTCTTCCCATGAAGACATGCCTTGCAAAGAGAATGAGGAGTCTTATAAATATTGGGCATATGCTTTACCAACCCCTTAAACTAATTTTTACTATGTTATCAAAATGTATATGTCCAATCCTTCTCCAATTGAATGATGAACCACTCTTCCTTCTTGGATTCATGAAATAAATACATGTTGTTATCTATTTTATAAAAATTAAAAACTAATTTTCTATCCTTTCTTACTTCATAAACATCATCATGAAAAGTTACAACATTTCCTTGTTTACACATTTAGATCACACTTAAAATATTATGCTTCAAACATTCTACTTATAGGTCATTATCAATCCTAGAATAACCATTATCCAAACTCATAGTACCTTTGCCAACTATGTTAGCATATTTTTTGTCACCAAATCTTACTGAACCATGGTTGGTCTTCCTTAGAGAGATAAACTTGATCTTGTCTCCTGTCATATTATTTGAGCTTCCACTATCTATGAACCATCTATTATTCCCATATTTTTGAGTATGCAAGGATTGTTGAAAAAACATAAATTATTCCTTTGGTTTACCATTTGAATTTTGCTTATTTTCTTATTTATTCTTAGACATAGTCTTTTTGAACCATTTGATGGTTTCAATAACTTATATATCATTTTTCCAAAAATTTCTTTTGAATTTTTTAGGTATATTACCTTGTGGGTTACAATTGTATAATATAAGATTCCTTTTGATCTCTAAATATATATCACAATCCATATATCTATGAACAAATAGATTATATAAGTAGTGCCCATTAAAGACATTGTTCAAATTTAACCTACCTTTCTCTTGATAATTCCCTATCCATGAATTTTCATTATTGACCCTTATAGTGGAACCAAAATCCCTTTTGTCCTTGCATAATATCACATCTATGTAATTCATGACTTTATTTTCACATTTCTCCATCCTTTGATTGAGACCTTTATTCACCAAGACATATAGATTCTTGAATATTTCCTCTAGATATTGCACTTGTGTCTTCACATCATCCATGCTTGCATTGATATTTCATAAAATACATACTAGTTTACTTTAAAGATAAGCGACAATATCTTTATCATCCATTGTACATTTTATCACCTTCAAGTTGTTAAACTTGCAAGAAGAACCTACTTTGGTATCAATTATTGAAGGTGCAGTCACTGAGAGGGGGGTGAATCAGTCAGCGTAGATATTTCAATTCCAATTCCAATCCCTTCAAAAAATTATAAAATCAACATCCATAAACTTAATAAATAAACATTAAAAAGAGACCTCATCCATTCAATTCATACACAATATCAAACACATAACACATAGTTCTTATGGGAAACCCTCATGGGAAATAAAGCACACTCTCAAGCCTAAAACTAATGGACTACTTGTCATGTAATAAATTCCAAATAAGAGACTGGTCAACTCCTTTAAACCAATTTTTTTATCAAATCCTTTAAACCTAAGTCCTTTAGTGGAACACCTATTTCACAAAGAGAAACTACCCCTAAGGAAGATGAAGTCCTTTAGACCCTCCTTTGAAGTGGACATATCCACATTAAAACCTGATATATTGAACACCTAATGATGGATATCTATTTATATAATTCCTTAAAAAACTCCCTCTCTATCTCATACAAGCCTCTCACATAGGCATGACACAATCTCTCACCTTATTCAATCAAACTATCCTCATATACACACTTAGAACTCTTTGCATATCCTCAAACTCCAAGAGCACTATTATAAAATTATAAATATGGCCTATAGGTCATACACATAGTCAAAAGTATACTATAATTTTTAACCCATCCATTTTTCACATATAATTCTCCTTCGCTCCACAAATCTCACATGCACACCTTGCACAAGTCTTCTCTAAAAGTCTAGAAACCAACACATTTGGTTTCACTATATATATATATATATATATATATATATATATATATATATATATATATATATATATATATATATATATATATATATAGCATTTAGGAACTATCAAGTCCATAACATTTCCTTATTATTCAGAATATATGCATTTAACCTTAAGGCATCTCACATGGGTCATGCTTAATCACAATCCACTTTCAAATAGGCCTAAGTCACTTTTAAGTCCTATGAAGACCCTTTGACCTCTTCTACACTTATACATGGAAAATAAGAATAAAAGACCTCTTAAAAATACATGTACCCATTCCATATGACCCCTTTGACATCATAAAATTATCATATTCATCAAAATACTCTTATGCTAAAGCACAATTTGCTCAAAAGTCATTTTGTGCACACAGTTACCATGAATGAATACATAGTCAGATTTTAAACCTGTGTTCATAATACATATGATTGTTCAAAGCTTCATAATGTACATATATGATATTAATTGATTATAAGAAATTATACACTAGCTAACTCATCATTCAACATTGAAACAACATTAGAACGAGCTCAATTATCCTTCTTGGGTTACTTATAGAACACACATCCAAATTTGGAACTTAATATCTTTAAATTTACATACATTCATACCTTTAAATATTTATTTATAGATGTGACATAGAGTCTTATAAAAAAATTATTTTTGTACCATGAGAAAATTCATCTTGGATTAAAATATATGGTCTAAAAACCATAGACTAGTTTTTCTCTTTATTAAATTCAAATATTCAAATGTAAATAGTCACAGTTAAACATCAAACACTTTGATCACATATCATGCCATAGATACTTTAGATAAATATCACACCATTGATATTTTATAAACTTTAAGTAATATTTAAGTAATACCAAAATGTTAAAACTTGAACATGTTGACCTTATCTCATGAAATCTTGTAATATTGACTCATCACACATCATCATTCTCTACGGATCAATCAGGCCTTTACCTCATAGTTCTCACCATTTGATCTTGACCATAACCTCCATGATCATGAAACTTGAAATAATCACATTAATTATTATCACTTATACTTTTAAACATCATTCACATCTTCCCATCTCGTACAACATGCACCATTAGATCAATCTTGTATGACCATTTGCATACCATTAGATCTTCATTTAGTCCTAGTCTTTAACTCTACTAACCAACAAACACTTTGACATCTTTGACTTGATGTGAAAAATCTATATTCATTTTAAAAATTATTATGTGCCATTATATATCCATCTGGTTTTGATCTTTAACATCATGAACAATAGACCAAGTATGGGGACCATTGCAATCTATCTCTAATGTCAACTTTGCATGTCCATATATTTTACTTCACTCAAACGCATGTTCTAAAATTTGGACCATATGATATAATAGCATAGCATAATATAACCATGTGTAAATATGATCCAAGAACCATCACAAGTGTGATATATAACAACATTAAAATGCCTCCTTAGATTTATCTATTCATAGAGCCAACTACGCTTATAAATGTCTAGAAAGGTGAACTTTGCACATGCATAGCTTTTGACTCACTTCATCCATTAACCTTAAAGTTAGTGAAAATAAAATAGGAATAAAAATTAATAAACCCATATGATCACCTTCTCATAAAATTTACACATGTGCAAGATATTCCACCATCAAAATGCCTACTCAACTTTTCTTGCCACATTACAAATTTAGCTAAGTATGGAAAAACACTATCAAAATTCTCGAGAACCCAAACTTGTACTTGAATATATTTTGTCATGATTCATTTCTATACATGAAACTTTTTGAATAAAATATAGGTACAAATTTAATCACAACCATATGACCAACTCCCTCTGACTCATCCACACATGGCAATGGTGATGTCAACAAATTGCCTACTCATATTTTTTACGACTAGACCCAAAAGGTCTAGATGAAAACAATGATCGACCAGATGAAATCCACTCATGTCCAAAAGTAATAAAATAATATAAAACCTCATATATGACCCATTTCACATAATTAATAATCCATACTCATCCATAAACATCTCTATCCATGTTAAAATTGAAGATCAACCAAGCATCTTCCAAGCATACTAGAACAAACACATTGCACACTTTGTCATTGTCACTTAGGCTAATAAGATACATCATCTACTCACATGGACACCTTCATTACATCACCATGAAATAATTTCTAACTCTCTAATAATATCCCCATTTTTCATTAATGTCAACACACATCATATAACTCACCTTCCTTCTTTTAATTTAATCACTCTCACAATAGGAACTTTATCCCCCTTTGACACAATGAAAAAGTGGGCACCAACTAATCCTAAGGACATAAAAATACATCCACTATGATAATAACATCTTATAATTATATTATAAACTCCCCCTCACCTTGATCCTACCTCTTCTTGCCTTGACAACATCCTCTTTCTCCATGCCAACACTTTCTTCAACCAAGCATTACAATTAATGAATAAAGAACCTAAAAAAGTACAAAAAATTGATGGAAATTATGAAGGAAAATTTGAGAGGGAATCCCCCTAAGATATCTAAGCCATTTAATATATCGAGCATCTTCAAATCTTCATACACCATGAACAATCACCACACTAGCTTATTAGACTTCTATCTCAAGACACTTTCATGACCACCAACTCTACATCTACACTATAGTTTCTTTAAAAACATTTGGATAAAGCTCATTAAATTATTTATCATCATTAAGAAAATAAATTTTATTGATTCATAGAAAAATAAATGACACCGAAGTTTTATCTTAGATACTCACATGTATCTTTTGATAATGGTTTGGTCATAATATCGACAAGCTATTATTTTGTAGGCACATGCTCCAACTTAACACTTTGATTAATCACTTATTCTCTAAAAAATTGGTATCTAATAATAATGTTCTTAGTTTTTGAGTGTATAACTAGAATTTTTTAGATATTAATTGTACTAGTATTGTCATAATAAATAGGACAACGTCTATTTTGTCTTACTTTATAATCCTCTATAGCTTGTTTCATCCACATGACTTGTGTGCAATAATAAATTGCTATATACTATGCTTTTTCAGTTTATAGAGAAACTAAGAATTAATTATTTTTTAGTTAAGACACTGAGTATTCCCCCATGAAGAATACTCCATTACTAGTACTCCTCTTATCATCCACAAATCTTGCCCAATTTATATCAATATATGAATTCAAAGTGAATTACTTACCCCTGTGATACCATAAACCATACTCTATGGGAAATTTAAGATACCTCAATACCCTTTTGACTATTTTCAAGTGAGATTATCTTGGATCATTTTCAAACCTTCCTACAAGACTAGATGATTTTATGCTATTAAGCCTAAAAGTAGTAGAGTATAAAAAACTTCCAATCATGGATCTATACAAAGTTTAATCAAATTTTTGTGAGTCATATAGTTTACTTAACTTGCATCCTATGGTCATTCAAGTACCCATTAGTTTGCAATCCATCTATCAAAATTCCTTATCATATCCTTGATGTAATTAGCTTATGAAATGAATATCCATACATCACATTGATTAATATACAATATTAAAAAGAGAGACAATTCTCCCAACATTGACATTTCAAACTCAGTGCTCATAGTATCCTCAAATTATCTACTAATATTATTATTAGATACAAAAATTATGTCATCAACATATAAAACCACTATCAATTGATGATTGAATTCTATTTTAATGTATAAATTACTATCAACTACCCCATTTTTAGTACCTTGACTCAAAAGATATTTATCTAACTTTTCATACAAAGCTCTAGGACCTTGTATAAGACCATACATATCCTTATTTAGTTTACACACAAATCCTTGATTAAATTAAATGAATTATATTTCAAGTAACTCAATGTAGACTTCTTATTCTAAGTTTCCATTCAAGAATGCAGATTTTACATAAATTTGATATACTTAAAAACCCTTGAAACTTGCATATTCCAAGAAGAGTATAATTACTTCTTCTTTTCCATAGGATCAAAAGTTATAATAAAATTTATTCCTTCAACCTGAGCATATCCTTTACATACCAATATATATTTGATCCTTGTGACTTCTCCTTTCTCATTCATCTTGTTTTTAAAACCCCACTTGGTACCTATCACATTTATATCTTTTGGTCTAGGAACTAGGTCCCATGTTTCATTATTTTATATTTGATCAATTTTTTCATCTATTACATCATTCCAATTTTCATCTTTTATAGCTTTCATGAATGTTTTGGGTTCAATCATGGACAATAGAGCTGAGTCTTATTGATTTTGATTGATCAACATTCTTCATATAGTTTGCAACCTTGCACCAACATTTTCAATATTTTGAGAGTTTGGATGATATTTTTAAAATATTATAGATGGAGCTTTATAATATTTTCTTTCTTCCTCCTCTTCATCTTTGTCATATATTTTAATATATAACTCATAATTATTTATAATAGCATTCTAAATTGAGTCACTTACCTATAATTTTGGATTCTTGACTCTAATAGTATAATCTACCTTTACATTTGAACTTTTTAAAATCTTATAAAGTCACTTGGAAATGCTCTTATAGGCATGCCAATAGAAGAGTAACATAAGAAGATTCCCTCATCAAACATTGAATCAATTTTTCTAAGATTCTCTTCATCTCTTTTGATGAACCACATGATCCCAAACACTCAAAAAGGTTTGAAAATAGATTTTTTATTCTTCCATAACTCATAAGGAGTCTTATCACTATTTATGCTATTTTGACACCTATTTAGGATGTAAACTAAAGTTTTGGTTGACTCTTCCTAATAACCATCTAATAGTTTTTAATCGTGAAACATGGCTCTACTCATGTCTTGAACAATTTTATTCTTCCTTTTAACAACGCCATTCTATTGTGATGTTCTAGTAGTAGAATATTATCTCCTTATCCCTTATTTTTCACAAAAATAATCAAATTAATGATACCAAAGTTCACTTCCTCTGTCTGATCTTACAAACTTGATATTTAACCCTTTATAATTTTCTACAAGCACTTTTAAATCCATAACTTTTACAAAATCTTATAATTTTTCATTAAGAAAAAATGTCCAAGTCATTCTAGTAAAATCATTAATGAGAAGCATACATTATCTATTGCCTTGAATACTTTGGGTTCTCATATGTCCACATAGATCAATGTGGATCAATTCTAATGGGTTTATAGTGGATATCTCCTTAGATTTATATCTTCTTCTGGTTTGCTTCCCATGAAGACATACCTTGAAAAAAGAATGAGGAATCTTATAAATATTGGACATATGCCTTACCAATCCCTTTGAGCTAATCTTTAACATGTTATCATAATTTATATGTCCAAGAGTTCTATGCCAAAGCCATATTTCTTCCGATTGACTCTTGAAGCACTCTTCCTACATGGATTCATGGAATACATACATGTTGTTATCTATTTTATAAACATTTGAAACTAATATTCTAACCTTTCTTAATTCATAAACATCTTCATGAAAAGTTACAACTTTTAGTTGTTTACATATTTGGCTCACACTTAAAAGATTATGTTTCAAACCTTCTACATATAATGAATTATCATTCCTAGAATGATCATTATCCAAACTCATAGTACCTTTGCTGACTATGTTAGAAGATTTGTTGTCAACAAATCTTATTGAACTATGATTGGTATTCCTAAGAGAGATAAACTTGTTATTGTCTCCTATTATATAATTTTAACATCCACTATATATGAGCCATATCTTGTTCCCATCTTCTTGAGTATGCAAGTCTGATTGAATAAACATTGATTCTTCCTTTGGTGGACTGCTTGAATTCTACTTCTTTTCTTATTTAGTCTTAGAATTAGTCTTCTTGAACCATTTGATGGTGTCAATGAATTGTATATCCTTTTTCCAAAAATCTCCTTTATAGTTTTTTGTCTATATGACCTTTTTGGTTACAATTGTAGTATATAAGATTATTTTTTATCTCAAGAGATAAAGTACAATCCCTATATCTATGACCAAATTGATTGTAGGAGGAGTAGTACCATTAAAGAAATCATTCAAATTTGACCTACTTTTATCTTGATCATTACCTGTCGATGAATTTTCATTCATGTCCCTTTTGGTAGAGCTAAAATCACTTTTGTCCTTAGATAAGAGCACATCTGAGTAAGTCATGACTTTATTTTCACATTTTTCCATCTTTTAATTGAGACCTTTATTCACCAAGACCAATAAATTCTTGAATGTTACCTCTAGATCTTGAACTTGCATCTTGACATCATCCATGCTTACATTGATGTTTGATAAATCACATACTAGTTTATCTTGAAGATAAGCCATATTATTTTTGTCATCCATTATACCTTTAATCACCTTAAAGTGTTTAAAATTTCAATAAGGACCTACTCTAGTACCAATTATTAAAGGTATAATCATTGAGATGGGGGTGAATCAGTGAGCCCAAATATTTCAATTTATATTCCAATCCTTTTAGATGATTAGACAATCAATATATAGTAACTTGATCAAGCAACATTAACAAGAGAGCTCATTCATTTAATGCATACACAAGATGAAAAACATAACACATAATTCTTTTAAGAAACCCTCATGTGGAATAAAACCAACTCTCAAGCATAAAACACATGGAATAATTATCCTATAATAAATTACAAATAAGAGACTAGTTAACTCCTTTAGACCAAAAAACCTTGATCAAATCCTTTAGACCAAAGGCTTTTAGTAAAAAACATGTTTCACACAGAAAATTTATCCCTAAGGAAGATCAAGTCCTTTATACCCTCATTTGAATTGAACACCTCCACCTTAATCTTGATGTATTGAAAACCTTATGATGGATATTTATTTGTCTAACACCTGAAAAAACTCCGTCTCTATCTCATATAGTCCTCCCACATAGGTATGCCACAATCTCTCTCCTTCTTTAATCAAACTATCCTCATATGTACACTCATACCTCTTCTTATATCCTCAAACTAAAAGATCACTATTGTAACATCATAAAAAAGACCTATAAGTCTTATACATAGTCAATAATATACTATGTTTTTCAACCCATCCATTGGGCACATCTACTTCTCCTTCACTCCATAACTCTCACATGAACACCTTGCACAAGTCTTATCTAAGAGTCTAGATAATAAAAATTTGGTTTCACTATATATAGATAATTCATGAAATATCAAGTCTAAAATATTTCCTTGTTATCCACAATACATGCCTTCACCCTTAAGGCATCTCACATGAGTCACACTTAATCACAATCAACTTCAAATAGTCCTAAATCCATTTTAGGTCGTACGGAGACCCATTCACCTCTTTCACACTTATCCATGAAAAATAAGAACAAAATACTCCTTAAAAATACAAAAACCCTTTCCACATGACCTCTGACCCTTCAAATTATCATAGTCACCAAAACACTCTTCTACGAAAGCACAATTTGCTCAAACAACATTTTGTGCACATAGTCACCATGAAAAAATATATAGTCAAATTATAAACCTTTACTCATACTACATATGATCATCCAAACCTTAATAATGCACAAAGATGATACTCATGGAGTATAAAACATGATCTGATGGCTAATTAATCATTAAACATCAAAACAAGCTCAATTACCCTTCGTGGGTTACTTGTAGAACATATTCAAACACATAATCAAATTTGGAGATTAATATATTTAACATTACATACATTCATACATTAAAATATATATTTATAGATTCACTTTGGATTCCTCTACAAATTTCATTTTTATACCATGAGAAAATTTGTCTTTGATCAGAATATATGGTTCAAAAACCATAGACAATATTTTTTATTAAATTCAAATATTCAAATGAAAATGGTCATAGCTAAAAATTAAACACTATGATATTATATATTGTCCTCAATAGTTTAGATCAATCACTCACCATTGAAATTTTCCAAAATTTAACTCAGTGTACCAATACCCAATGTTAAACCTTGAACATGTTGACCTTATCTCATGCAATATTGTAATATTGACTCATTATGCACCATCAATCTCTACGAATTAGTTAGATCTTTAGTTTATATCACTTACCATTCAATATTTACCATAACCCCCATGATGATGTCACTTCACATCCTCAAATTCCTTCTTATAACTTATACTATTAAACATCATTTACTTCTTATCATCTCGATCAACATGCACCATTACATCAATCTATTGGAAATATTGTCATTAATGTCAAAGGTCTAACTTTATTAGTGATAAAGGCCCCATTGTATTTAATGGTATTTTTAGTATTCATATCTTAGCTAATGTGTGTTAATATTTATTTAATATTAATGAATATATTTTTAGTTGTATATAAGTTAAAAGAGGGCCCATGGAGAATTCAAAGAGTCACAAGGTAAAAGATGAAAGAGGAATGGGATGCATCTTCTCATGAAGAGTCATCTTGAGGAATTCCAAGAGTCACCATGTGAAGACAAAAGAGATGTGTCACCATTTTTCCATTAAGGGACACTTTGAGGAATATGAAAAGTCACCAAGATAAAGACAAAAGAGGAAAGGACACTTTTCCTTATAAAGGGTCACCATATGACTTTTCAAATGCAAGGATACAAAGGGTCATGCATGTTTGTCACCATTTTCCATGAGGATTGAAGGGTCATAAAGGGTGAATGCCAAAGGTCATTTGGAAAGCTATAAATAAAGACTTGAGAATCCATTTTTAATATTCAAGAGAGTGCATGCTTTATTTTTGTTTTCCAAGAGAGAAAATTAGGATATATTGTAGAGTTATATCATTTGTTGAGTAGGCAACATTGAGAGATAGTTGTGTGTTATAAACAAGAGGGGTTGGTTCTCTTATGGGTTGGTGATCAAAAATAGTTGTTATGTTAGTGCTAAATAAATGGTTTGGTGCTCTTGCATGTTGGTGCTTGCAAACTTTGTATTTTGAATTGGTGCTCATTCATACACTTGAGATTGTACTCGATGGTTTTTCCCACTTTGGCTTTCCACATAAAAATTTTGTATCTCTCTCTTCCTCTCTCTCTCTCTCTCTTGTGTGGTGTAAATTATTTTTTTAGTTTTATTTCATATCTTGAATGTGTGATTAAGTGGTTAAAGAAAAGAAATTAGATTAAGTAAAAAGATATATAATATATTGATTTAACTCCCCTCTCAATATATTTCATGCTTAACATAATCTTGTAAAATTGTATGCACATCATTAGATCTTCTTTTGGTCATAGTATTTAACTTTATTATCAAGAAAATACTTTGACCTCTTTGATTTATTACACACTGTATATATTCATTGTATGAATTCCCACAAGCCATTAGATTTCCATCCGGTCTTGATCTTTAACATCATGTAAAATAGACTAAGTATAGGGACCTTTCCTACATGACCATTTTATCATAAAATAACATGTGTGAGATATTACACCATCAAAATGCCTATATATATTTTCTTGCCACATTGAAAATTTGGCTAAGTATGGGAAAATACTATCAAAAGGCTTGAGAGCTCAACTTTTCACTTGCATATCTTTTATCATGTTTCATTGCTAGACTCAAGACTTTATACATAAAAAATAGGTAAAAATTTAACCACAAACATATGACCAAATTCCCTTGACTCATAAACATGTGGAAATGGTTATGTTAGCAAATTACCTACTTAAATTTTATGCAACTAGACCCAAAAGGTCTAGATGAAAACAATGATCAACCAAATGAAATCCACTCATGCACATAAGCACTAAAAGCATATAAAAAATCATTTATGACCCATTTCACATGATCAAAACTCTATAATAATCCACGAACATCTCTAACAATGTAAAAATTAAAGATCAACAAAGCCTCTTTTAATCATACTAGAATAATGACATTGCACACTATCTCATTGTCACCTAGGCCAATAAGATATTTCATCCACTCACTTGGACACATTCATGACATCACCATGACATCATTAACAATTATCCAATACTTTATTTTTTACAAAATTATACCTTACCTCATACCCTTCAATACCTTCATTGTAAAATGTTATTGGTTGCTCAAGTCCTTCACTGTTATTTTGCATCAGTATAGCTGATATATTATCAATATTGGTAAAGGCATACACTATGAAATCCCTTGATAAATAAGGATTTATGAGTGTGGGAGCTTGGGAAATGGATTTATTGATATCCTCAAATACTAATTTAAGTTTAGTTGAACAAGTGAACACTTGGTTTTTATTCAACATGTGACTAATGGAATTGATCAAATTGGTAAAACTAGGTATAAACCTTCTCACAAAGTTTATTTTCCCTAGTAAACTCTAGAGTCATTTCTAGTTCTTGGGTAAGGATAATTCTAATATGGAAATTATTATATTTATATCAATAACTAATCCTTATTTTGAGATAATATGTACCAAGAGTTTTCCCTCATGGATATCAAACATATTTTTTTTGGGATTTAATGAGATCCCATATACTCTAAATCTTTCAAAAATAAACCTTAGGTTCCAAGTGTTTTCTAGCCTTCTCAAAGAAAATGTTATGTCATCCAAGTAGATCAACACCATCTGATTTAGTAATCCTTAGAAAGATATGTCCATGGATGTTTGAAAAGTTTCCTACCATTTAAAAATCCAAAAGTCATTATCTAATAAGCTTATGTGCCCCACTTTATAGTGAATGTAGTCTTGTATTGGTCCTTTTCCATTACTAGCACCTACTTGTATCTTGAGTACCTATCAAAAAGAGAGAAGCATTATGAACCATTAACCATTTGAAGGAGTTTCTCCATGGATGTTAAGGGGTAATTATATTTCAAAGAGCCCCTATTCATATCCCTAAAGTCAACACATAAATGTATCTCCCCATTTATCTTCCTCATAGGTACCAGGTTGGCTACCCATGAGGAGTGTTTGATGAGAAAGATGATATTGAACTCAATCAATTTATTCAATTCTTTCCTCATTATCTCTTCAAGTTTTTGGTTGATAAGCCTTTAATTCTACCTAAGAGGCTTGATATTAGCCTCAAATTCTATAGTGTGTTGGGTTAGCTTGGGATCAAAACCTCTCAAGTCACTATATTCCCAAGCAAAGATGTCTGAATATCCTCTACAAAGTTAAATAAAAGCATGTTTCTTATCCTTAGTGATTACCTTTCCATTCTTGAGGATATTGTCATTGAGAATAAGAACTCTTTCATAGTTATCCTCTTTAGTTGACATCACTACCTTATCTTTCGTTATATGATTTCCCTCATGGAAAATACCTTCAAGGGTGACCATCCTTTTAGGAATTTTGATATACCTTAGTTAAAAAAATTATCTTCATACTAATGTTGTAAATTACCTTGGTTCATTTAAGAAAACTCTACTTCCTACTGCAAGAAACAAGCAATCTAATTTTCACTATCAAAGACCTACCAATGTACTCCATTGTTTGGCACTAATGGTCTTACCAGCACTTTAAGATGTGGATACTCTTTGAACCTTTTCAAATCATTTGGGATGTCAAACTGAACTCCCATAGCTACCAACATATTATAATTTTGGGGTTAGTTCCTTAGCACCACTTAGATGTTTAATGACTAAAAGTCCTCAATATATCCCACATTTTATGTTTATAAGATTTCATCAAGGGACTATTTGTGGTGTTTTGGCCTCTGACCTAATGCATTATTAGCTCACTATCCCCAAACACTTGTAACTTCTTAATTCCTTTCTTACTAGCCCATTGAAAGCTAATGATCAAAAGAATTTATAAGGGAGGAGGTTTAACCACCTTATTTTATTATGTTTCATTAGGCCCTTTCATTTAGTTTATGATAACCACATTTTCCTTGCTTGGTGGCTTCTTAGAAACATTAATCCTTGACAAACCTTCTTAAAGGATATCCACCTGAATACGCATAAAAATCATGTCCCATATTGGCATACTCACATTAGACTTTTTCACTTATTCAATAATATTGATGAGCAAACCACCGACTTTTAATTTTGCTTTGGGAGCCACAACTATAACTTTAACATGTGAGTTTTGGGGTATAATTAAATTCCATTGGTCTTTATTATTTTGAGTCATTAGAACCTTTAGATCAATTAGAAGCTTTGGAGCAATAGTAGGCTCACTTGTATTTGATAGTAATGGAGTCACAGTAGGAGGATCTTTGAATAATTCTTGGTTACCTTCCATGTTCTTTATTTTGAACTTTGTATTAGTTTCCACTAGAATGTATGATTGGATAGAACTAGCCTAATAATTGACTACATAACACTATTCTTGCTCATAGTTTAACCATTGTAGCATCTAACTAGTTTGGTCCCTCATTAGGCCCTTATCTTTGTTGAGTCTCTTTTAATTTTTTCATCATAGGTAATTCAATGTTCTAAGCCATAAGATATTGATTATATCTATAACTATCAACCTTATTCCATTATTCATTGAAACCCTAATTGAACCTAGTGTTTGGGACATGAATTTATTTAATGAATAATTTTAAGGTATATTACCCTCACTTTCTTGAGTAATGGTTCTGAGTAGGGAACAAAATTTTGGAAGTACTTGTAGCATTTGGATTATAATTGTTTTGCCTAACATAGTTAGGCTACCGTTGGCCTTAGAAATTTACTTTGTATGGTGGCCTATTTTCTTGATAAGATTATTATTGAGGTTGACATGGAGTTTGATAAGGTTTATTGAATTGATATTTTTACCTCTTAAAATTAACCAATTCATTTCCAAAGGATTGAAACATGTTCTTAATCTCTTGAAAATTTTTATGATCTTTGGAATCACTAGATTGACTAGTTGAAGCCTTTTCATCCTTTGGTATATGTATGACAAAAAATGTTAACATAGGAAGAATGGAAGTAAGGGGAGGAATGGTGATAGGATGTGGTTGAATCTCAAGAAACAAAGGCATTGGTGGTATAGGTGTAATCTTACCATCTTTTATTAGACAATTCTCTGCTCTGATTGCAACCTCATAAGCATGTGGTAGTGTGTTTCCTCCCATAGACTAAATCATTACTACAATATCATTGTTTAGAGATTTCAAATAGTATAGGAAAACATAATTTAGAGTAGACCTAGTAGATATTGGGATCCTATCCCATGTCTTTTGAAATGTGGTATTAATGTCTTGAATAATGTCATGAGGATCCCTCTTGATTGTAGTTAATTGTTCTACAAGTGAAAAGTGGTCACTTTTATCTTCAAATATATTACATAATGCATCACCTAACTGATCCCATAATGTGATGGAATTAGTACTAAGGTTCATATACTAGTTTAAGGATTTACCCTTAAAATATATGGCCAAAAACTTGATGGCCACATTTTATTTAGTAATATTATGAATATTAAAAAAATTGGCTATATCTCTAAGGTGCTCAGAAGGGGTTATAGATTGGTTTCATGTGAAGGGAACAATTTTAAGAGATGTCACTAGGATAGGGTCATACTACTAGAGGTCTAAAGGACTCTATCTATTGAAATCCATAAAAGGAAAAACTCTAGGGGCTACCATGGTAGTAGAAGGACCCAAAAAAAATATTCTTATAAAGGTAAACTTATAAGCTGGTTTAGGAGGAAATTTTACTTTATATGGATGAGTATTAGCAAACCTTAACCTTTCTATTGAGTTTAAAGGTAATTCAATAAATTAAAAATAAATACCTCTAGAATTTTATATTGTAGTTACCTTTGGCATGAAAGATGGCTACTTCTCTACCACTAGAATGTTGAGTGTTCTTCAGAGTCACTAGAAACTAGAAGATGAAAGCTATAACTACTACAAATTGATAAAACTAGCCACAAATTTGATAATCTTATTTGAAAGTGGTCCTACTAGGCAAGCTATAAACTATTATGGAATAGAATTTCACCCTTATGGGAGAGTTATTTAGTATCTCCCACTCATATACATAATATTAGAACAACCATAGGATATGGGTATCCTATAGTAAGGTTGAACCTCTAGAGAAGGTTGGCTTCCTCTTGGTAGATCACCTAAGATCACCTAAACTACTAATTCTACTAGGAAAAGGGATAGAGAAGGGGTAAAGGGTTACTAAAAAATATAAAATGTAATGCACCATATTTAAATGAGAACTCATAAAATCATTAAATAAACATTGATGCAACATAAGACTATTCTAACTCACATAATCTCACAAACTAGTTAATTTGCATAAGTGTTTCAGAAACTAGGATCACAAGAAATGAATGAAGCAAAGAGGAATTCTAAGAGTCATACCAATAATCCTTCAATGGTGTAAATAACACAAGTTCCTAACTTAAAATTACTTGAAATCACCTCGAAATGAGAAATAAATAAGGACAATGGACATAGAAGACACTCCTTCACAATGCCATCATGTACAAGCTTGCTAAACACAATTCAAAAGTAAGAGATAGGTGAAAATTATCTTTATTGATTCAAGAGGTCTTTAATACATATCTTTATAGAGTTTTTTCCTTATCAAATAATAGTCTCTTTTTCAAAAATATGAAAGTTATTAGATATATTTAAAATGGAAATAAAAAGGGAGATATACAAGAAATTGAGAAGAGAGAGAGAGAGAAGCAAACAAAATAAAACTCAATAAATGAGGTCCAACCACCCTCCATGAATTATCAACCACATTTTGATCAATTATCACTAATTATTTCTCAAAAAATTAACTTTTAGTCACCCAAATAACCTTCAAGTCCCCTCATTGGTTTAGAAACATACTAGAAAACAAGAACTTGTTGAGGATGTTGAGTCATGATCCTTTAAGAGAGAATATAATCCAAGGAATTTCAAATTTTCATTGAATTCTCTACATGCCTTTCCTAACCTCCAAACTCTCGATATTCTTAATTATCTTTTAGCACCATGATTCATTTTGATATTTTCTCTATGTTATCAAATAATCACTTAAACTCAATCATCTGGTGTCTCTTCTGATATTCCTTTCATAATCACCATTTTGTTTTTAATTCAAACCCTAAACATAGGTTTATTATAGATGAAAACAAATCCCATTTATTGGTTTTTATATAGTCATGATTTTAATAAATACTTATAGGCTACCTAGTCTCCTTATCATGAGTAGGATGTAAAACTTACACCTAAGGGCTTTTGTGAGGTTTAGCTAAGCTTTAATGGCAACATATGATTATATAGTATTTGATATAATAACCAAGGTCACATATTTATCTTGAATTTATATATTTGACTACCTGGGTGGTGAATCTTTTCAATTTATGTATCCACCTACATGGTATTCTATCAAGCTTCTTATTTCATTTTAAAACCTAATTATTATCACCTCAAAGATGTCTCAATCTTTGTGCCTCATTAGAACCTGACTAAATTTGTTCTATTAATATCCTTAGGAGTATTTTTGATTTTACCTTCAACATTTATATTGATATTTAATCCTCTACCAATATTATGCCACTTGGCTTCCCTGCATTGACCTTCATCTCAGCTTTCAGAAATGTGACACTTGGTAGTCCTGTGTGCCTCTTGTAGACCCTGCTATTAGTCTCCACCCAGTTAATATATTTATGCCACATGGCATATTTGTGTGTAATTTAGACTCATTAACATTTTGACCCTGATTCACATTATCAATATTTTCTTCCATAATTGAATATGCACCATTGATCTTTATCTAAACACATAAACATCATTCATTGATTTTCTCAATATTTTATCATGATTGAGGCACTTGGCACCTTTATGTTCATTCTTAGGATCCTCTAACCTTTTGACCTTGTGCTTGACATTATGTCTTTAGTTCACAATTTAACATGTACCATAGATATTTTTTTACCTATTGACCCACTCTTCAATGCATATCATTGATCAAAATTTGTATGTAAGATTACTCATTGTCGATATTGATCTTGAGACCCTTTGACTTATTGAATCAGTAAGATCACTATCATGTCATTGATGCTTGATCCTAGATTCTAAGATTGTGACACTTGGTATACCTACCTTCAACTTGAAACCTGTTAAATACTTTGAATCTAAATGGCTATTTCCTATGGTTTTAATTTGACATCACCTAACACATCCCACACTATTCAATATTTTTTGAAGGTTTATATCTCAAGATAGGAAACAAACCAAGACACCAAAAATGCAATGGATATTTATGACCAAATATGGATTAGTCATGGGGGGTAGAATGTTAATGAAGGGTTTAATAAAGTGGCTTGATCTATATAGGTAAAATTTATATGTGTTGGCCAATTTTGGCCTATAAGTATTATATAATCTATGGATTGAATTTTTTAATTCTTTTCCATAGATTTTTTTCAACTATACATGTTTTCTAGGACTTAATTTTATTTGGAAAACTTATTCAACATTTTATGTTTCGACATTTTTTTTGGGCCTTGTTTAAAAAAAATTATTTAGAACTTATGTTAGCGTATTTTTTGTCAGAGAGTATTCATCAATATTTGTTTGGTCTTTGTGTTTTTTGGACTTAATAAATGGAATAATTATTCATATTTTAATGTTTGAGTTTTTGGTATCATACTTTTTATTCATAATTTTTGTATTAGACATTTTGTTTGAACAATTATTCCAAAATACTTGCCTTTTATCAGACATTTTGTATCAGGCTTTTTGTTTAGACCTTATTGGAGATTCTATTTGGGATTTTTGATGGGATAAATTACCAAAAATAGTCATCATTAGCTTTATGTGATCCAGAGATTTTGTTTAGACTTTTTTATTAGGCATTTTGTTTGGAACATTTTTTCCAACAAATTTTGGTCTTCAAGATTTTTGTTCGAGTTTTATGTTCATATTAGTTGTTGAGATATTTTTTAAGCTCGATCCTAACACAAAAATTGAATTTAAATTACTAAATACCAAAATCCTAATAGATTTAGACAATACATGAAAAATATTTCTTGATACTTGCTAAGACTACCCACCAACTAAACTAACAAGATTTGAATTGTGTAGGTAATAAAAAAACATATGAATGTTGGACATTAATAAATCATGAACTATAATTTAATACTGAGGATATATACATGACATGAAACCATTGACATATTCATTTCTAACAAACTATTTTGAACTCAATTGATATCCTACTAATGAAAGCCCTAGATACCTATGCATTTATTGCAATCAAACAATCCATTAGTTGTAGGATATTTTTTTCATAGAGAATATACATCGACTTAAAAATACTACACATAATTAAAATGTCATCATCATCTAAGATGTTTAGGGGAGAAATTTCACCATCTCCATTATCTATCAAAGATTTAACCAAGTTCATAGACATGGTATATGATGCAGCCATCATTGATAACAAGTATGGAAACTACTTATAATTATAGGATATAGTAGACTCTATTAATGTGTTTTCACTAGATGGAAATCTATCCACCATAGAATGCCCATTAATCATAGACTTTCTCTCCCTCAAGAGAATCACTTTACTCAGTGGTGGCCAAGCTTGAGTTAATGCCTTTCATCAAATTTATATGAGATTTATTATTTGTAGTGAATATTATGCAAGATGAATTTTTACACCACATGGACAACTACATAATTGTGGCATGTATTTCTAGAGCTAAGTAGAAAATGTATTTATCGCTACTAGTTCTAGATGCACTTTTTGATAAGCATAGACTTGTTTCATTGAACCTAAATAATTTAATGGATAAGGTATTAATCTCATGGATTCTACTTGGGGAAATAATGACCTATAAAGGAAAGAATCCCATTCCCATTAACAAATCCATAATGGGAGTGCATATTGGGATGGCCATACTAGATAAGATGTATGGCACACTTAGCATCTATTTTCTTAATTTGGATTTGGTGTTGTTACTTCATTTGATGATGACCAGTAATGTAAATTTTTCCATTGATGAAATTATTAGCTTCCATTTCAGAGAATAAGTCCTACATAAGATCTAGTGGCCCACTCTAGTTGGATACTTTTACATGATGCCATATCTCTTGAATGCCATAATGGGTATGGTGTAAAAGGTCCTTCACAAGATCTAGATCCTAACAATAGATTGTGTTAATAACCACATTTGTGATTATGACTAGTTCCTACACATTTATGAATATATAAATAACATGGTTCAAATAGTCATAGATGTCTATCCTCAAGTATGGAAAGTAATTCACGGAACTTCACTACCTAGAATTGGAGAAAGCATAGTGAAAACAATAACTATAAGAGGAGACTACTAGTTGTATCTTGACTACATGGTGATCATGATTGTCAGACATAAGGTCTACCCCCTGTGCCTCCTAAAATATATACTAGATAAATTATTAGAGAAATAAATTACTTGTCAACTATGGTGGAGTATCACAGAATACTTGATCAAAAATAAGAAAAACACATATTATGGGTGATATGTGATAATTGATAGAATGTGATATACATAGAGGAAGCACTTTGGGGAATTGGGAAATAAAATAAAAATATACCACTTATATACCATGCCACACAAGGACTGGGATTTACATGGTTACATACAAAGACACATTCAGGGTTCTGGTATCCCAAACCAAGATGTCCCTTATGACCATGACTTCTTAATTTTGAATACAAATTATGATGCTCAAGTATTATAAAGAATAAAACTTATAGGAATTAAGGAAAACCATTTAAGAATAATTCATTATGAGCCTTTAATTACATTAAATGAAATGTACACTAGGCTACCACTTACTATAGGGTGGATAAATTTAGATTTTTGGAATAGCCAGCCACTAGAACAAATAGAGGTATAAGGGCAAACAACACAGGAACTTAATTTTATGTTGAAATCTATCAAGAAAGAACTATGAATGATTGAGCCTAGTCTTAGGGGAGCTCCATGGGACCCTATTGATCTAGATTCCTTTGATGAGGAGGAACAAGAAAACCCAACTATAGTTTCATTAAAAATGCCCATAGCTACCACTAATTACAATAATTCATATTGATAGGGGTGGCCATAGTGGAAACTATTGCCTCAACTCAACAAGGATCCTCCCTACAGGTCAAGACTACTATTTTTTATAGAAGGAAACTAAAGACTCCCCTCACAAGTAGTCCAATAATTGATTAATAAAAAATCTTACCTTAAATTCCTCAATAAAAGGAGGAATAATAATAAGGACTTGATGAAGAATAATAATTGGAGAGAGCCAAGCCTCTAAGCCTCATGAGAGAAGGTACTAACTATAGATGATCCAACAGATAAGAGGCTCAACCTTCAAACCCCAATTCTTTAGTTTATTCTTATGTTTCTATTTTTGGTTTAGTCATAATTTCATCTATTTTGAGGTTTCCTAGGGTAGAGGTTTCCACAACCAACCTTGATGTTTCTTTAACTTCCTCTTCTCTCTTACACATTCCTCTACTCAACCCTAAGGTGAAGAAGGATCATGACACTACAATTTATCCATCTCTCTCCCACCATTACATCCAAATTCATTGTTTCATCTACTCCTAGTGTTCCCTCTAGCACTAAAATAATTAGGACCATGAAGAATAAAAGGGCCATAAAGAAAATTGACACAACCTTACAAAATTCCTAGCTTCAGTTTTCATCTACATAAATTGCTTTACCCATACCATCCACTAATCCATCTTTGAAACCATTGTTCTGTCCTCAACCAAAGGGAAAAAGGTAAAACAAGTCATGATGATCCACCCACTCCCCCAATATAGAGGTTTGGATTGGTCCAAGATCATTTGGTGTTCCCTTCCTGAAATAATCCTCAAGGGATCCAAAAAATAACAACCAGCATAAGATCTTGAGGAAGAGGCATTGGCTAAGGACACATAGTAAATAGACCCCAAATAGTTAGTGATTCCTTCATGGACCATTGATTTGAGATCCAAGACTTCTCAAATAAAAAAATTTAAAATCATAGATCTCCCATTAATAACCACTCTATTTGATAATCCCTATAGGAAAATTCAAAGTGTGAGAAAGAGAAAGTTGAAGGATGAAGCTAGTAGGGAAATTATTCTATAAGAAAGGCAAGAATTTTATGAATTTTCTAAAAGGTAGAATAGATAAGTGGGGAAGTCACCCTATAATGAAGATTTTAGATCCTTAGTTGAATCACATAAAGATTCTATGGTGGCACTGTATGAAGGGATAAAACCATAAAGGTAGGATTTGGAAGCTGAACTAGAAAAAATAAAGGAACAACAATAGATGGTTCACATTCTAACAGGTATTGATGTTGAGGTATAGGAGGCTACCTAAAAATTATATAATTATTTAGAGGCACTAGAGGTAATGCAGGTTGAATTATCCACTCATATTGCCCAAACACATAAATTCTATAATTCTTTAAAAGGGGAAGAGAATAAATTGAAATTATTGATATTGTACATAACTAATAAGGCATATAACCATTTATACCTAATGACACGATTAGATGCATATAATGCCCTCAATCTAGTGGTCATTATAACTCAAAAAGTAATAGAGTTGGTAACAACTAGGGAATTGATCCCCAAATACTAAGAACATGGGCCACTTATCTTGCAAATTTTGAAAGATTTAAAGTTATCAAAGGTGAAGGATGATAATTAAGATAAATTTTGATAAGCTTATTCAATAATCTTCTAGCAATTACAAGTAGAGATTACAAGGGTTTCCACTATAATATATTGAATTAGAACTAAGCTTTACAAGGTAAAAGGTAACTAAAGTTTAAATTTTCAAAATCAAAATTTAGATGATAAAGGTAGAACATACAAAGCTACTAGGGCGGGTTGGTAAGGTACATAGATTCTTGCCTATAATCATGAATATTAAATAATAATAACATGACATGGTACATAAGTATTTTCTTGAGTTAGAAGCAAATACAAATCAAATTTAAGTTGTTAAATTTGGTTTGACACCGATGTCTATAGTTACAACTCCCACCAAAGTCAATGTATCCATGCAAACATTGACTCAGTCTTAAGGGCTAGTTTTATGCATGTGCATTCTAAATAGTTGTGTTAATATTGTATCTATAGTTTTATTATTATTACTCAAAATTATTGTAAAAATTTTCCCATTTATTTTGTAAACATTCACACATTTCATGACTTTGTAAAGGGTAACTTTAATTATTGATAAATGTAAGATAACTTTATATGGTTTTGAGACCACAGTTAGAACTAAAGTTCTAACTATGGCTTGTAATGTATTTTTAATGTATTTATAGGATGAAATAACCCATACTCAAGTATATACATCATATTTACCCCAAAATTATAAAAGTGTCAAAAATTTTCAATATATAAGAGTAGAATCAATTTTAATTATCAACTTGTGTGTTTGTGTATTTTATTTCCAATATTTATGTAATTAGGCTTATGTATCTTGGTTTTATGATTAAATAATTATTAGTGTGAAAAATATATGAAATAATTATCTATTTTCATGATTGATATGCTAGTTTTAGATGTGAAATAACTATTGAAGGATTAGTAGTTATATTATTTATTGGTAATTAATTTGATTGATTCATGTTTTTGAGTGTGTAGAAGTGATTTAATTGATGTAGATTTCTATGTATATGAAATATATGTCTCAGATACCTCATGGATCTAAGCCATAATCTCTTGAATAAGAGTTTTTAATAGCTACTCGAAAAGGGGCAACCTTTAACTCAAGCCTTTGAGTTTCCTATATCAAGATTATCCTACACTGGTTGACCATATATGACTATGTGTGTGAAATATATGTTAGTAATAGAAATTGGTTTTGAAATCACTTGTCCACTTAGAAACCATCTTGAGAGCTGATTCTTGAAGCCATAAAGTTTTTCTTTTCTAAGCTACCCATCCCTCTATTTTGAGTTTCTTTTTGAGACCATCTACATTTTAATTTATTTTTATAGACCACCATTCCACTCATAATCATTATTAACAAGATCCATGCCCTACCTACTATTCCATCACTTGTTTGTTAAGATCACATACCTATAACTCATGCCCTATAGTGGAGTTCACCTCAATTGAGATCTTAAAATGTTAGAGGCTACCTTGTTTTGAGATTGGTGTGCATAAAAACCTCATCATCTCTTTCTAGAACTAGAAAGAGTAAATTTGACCACCTCAAATACAAAAGGTTAGTTTCTACATAGAGATACACTGGAGTCACCTAGGAAACTGACTGACCTAGATTTTTACCAAATGTCACTATCCACAATAGAGGTCGGACACCTTCCCTACTAAGGATAACTTACCCTATTAATCCTCCCATGGATAAACCACCTTTTTATGGATTTGGTATTTCCATCCGAATAGAATGTATGACCTACCCAACAATATAAAAAAGTATCTACTATCCTTCTCTCCTTTAGGAGCAAGAATGGTAGAAGAACATATCAAATATTTGAAAGATACTTTGAGATTAATGGATATTATTAATAAGAATGTTTCATGAAGATTTTTAAGCTTTAAACTAATGGATGCTACTTATGATTGGTATCCAAATTTTTTAGATAATTCCATCACTTCTTGGAATGCATGTCAGGCCATTTTTCTTACAGAATTAAAACAAGTTACCAATCCCAATTTGATATACATAAAATTCAATATCATGAAGAGGAAGACTAAAGAGCCTATCCATGCTTTCAATACAATATTTCAAAAGATGTATACCTAGTTAAGACAAAGGTATAAACCAAAATAAAAATTATAATTAGAGATGTACAAAAATGGTTTGGATGTAATTACCTCATTTTTATTAAGAAGAGAATTTTTTATCACCACCTTGGCATTGGATTATGAAGAGTCCATTATTATTGATAGAGAAATTAATCCCCAATTGTGTAGGACACCTAACATCAACAATGGCTTCCCAACATTGAATCCAATCCCACATGTGAAACAAAATGTTTTTGCATTCAATCATAATCAATTATACATGTTACCTCCTCTCACACAAACAACATAGTCAATTTACAATTTTTTTAAAAACCATGCACAAGGTAATGTCTACTATTATAATAAATAGTTGGCTACATCTTCTAGTAATATTCTTTAAGGTGATAACTCTATAAAGGCAAAACTAGATGTTATTCAAAAGATGGTGTAGAATTTAAGTAATAACTTCTTTGGTATGCAAATATTAATAGGCAACACTAATGTCTCAAGTGGAAATCAAAATTTAGGGTATTATAGGTATAATAGACCATTTGATAGGCCTACAAATAACATATAATATCCCAACAAGCTTCCAAAGATCAACATGGTAGAGATAACTCTACCTAAATGGTTTAGAATGCATAATACTTCTCATCATGGTGAGCTTGAATGTGTTGATTTTTTTGTATCATTTTAAATATTTTAAAGAGAAGTAGTAAGGCAAGATCAAATGCATACTCCAATATAATCCCACTATGACCATGTCTCTTCAAGCACTACCATGTTATTTGAGACTCATGAGTTTCCTTTTCCAAGTAAAGATGACAGTGTACTATAAGACAACACTGATGAGAATTATGATTTTCATAAATTATAAAAAGGTGGTTATAATATAAGGAATAGACAAATTTTAAGAACTTATATTATCTCAAATATCATAGCCATTCCACCAAATCTAAAATCTAACAATAATTTAGCTCCCCCCAAAAGGAATGATCAGCCTTAAAGAAAATAGGAATCGATCAAAGGAGAATAAATCATCATTAAATATATGAAGAAAATCACATCAAATATCACTCTTCATGAATTACATCATATCACTAAACAAAAGGATCTACTATGTAAGTATATCATAGGTAAGGCCCTTGTGGAAAGGACAAAAGGGTCTACCAAAAAAGCAAAGGCTACTAACACCAATGTCATCTATAAAAGTAATCTAGAAGTTCCACCCTATTTTCTAACTATCAAGGCATTTGGTAAGAATATTCATAGTTATTTATTTGATTCTTGATATTTATCAACTATAATGCCTACTTCTATATGTCAATAGTTGGAACTAACTCCAATCCCTTCAAAGATAACAATTTCATAATTAGATAAAATAATGGTAGACATGGTTGGAAAACTAACTAATCTATATATTCAAGTGGCATCTCATCCATGAGTCCAAATGACTATTTACATCCTTGTAGTATACATATCTAAAGGCTATAGACTAATGCTAAGTATGGATTGGTCTATTATGTTTAATGGATATCTCTCAATGGATTTATCTCACATGTGGATACCATAGAGAGGCATTACAAATCAAATCTAAATCAATAGAGAACCAAGGATGAAACAACTTATCACAAAGTATAATGTGAATAATGAAGAGGTAAAGCATGAATCTCCTAGCCTTGATATTTATACTATTACTATGTAAAATCAAATACAAGATCTAGAATATGATTGCTTTATTAGATATAGACTCTCCACTTTGATAGTGCCAAATCTAAACAAGGATTAGGCATATAAATTAAACTAATTGATCCATAAGGGAAGATGTTCTTGGTAGCATAGAATTTATAGTTCCCTTGCACTAATACAAGGGTTGAATATGAAGCTTTAATTTTGGGATTATAATTTTTACTCAAGAATGATGTCAAGCAATTATTAGTATTCAAGGATTTAGAGTTAGTTGTCAATCAGGTTAGAAACAAATGCTAGTGAAATATGTTTTATTTGAAAATATATAAACATAGATTATTGGACTTGATTGAAATATTTTAAGCTTTCAACATAATAGTAGTTCTTAAAGAGAAAAATCAAATTGTAGAATTAGTAGTTGCTATTGCTTCCAATTTAGATCCTTTCTAAGAATCCAAGGTAAAGAGATTATATATTGAATTAGTACCTTGTCCTTCTATTCATAACATTGTAAAAAGTTTCAAAGTTTTCTATGATGAGCAACAAATCATTCAGTTTGTAACCAATTCAACATAATTTGAATCCCAAATTATTAATGACAAGGAAGTTATTCATCTTTGATAAAAGTAGTTAGATGAGTAAGGCATCCTCCAACTCAAAGATAATAATCTCCTAGCTAGTTTGGTCCCCTTAGAAAGACCATTTGGTATATCTCCTCAAGATCAACAGCTAAGGCAACCCAAAGTCAACAAGTCTAACTTCAAAATGTAAAATTTAGGTGATGAACATAGCCAAAGCTACATCAACATTGGACATAATTTCACTCTAGAAGAAAGACAATGGGTGAATAATTTAATCACCCAATATAGGTTTTTGATTGCATGGACATAGGAATACTTGAAGGTTTATGACCCTAAAGGTTATCAATAATACAATTCCACTGAAACTAAATGGTAAGTTATTAAAATAGAGACAAATACCAATGAATCCCATCCTAGAGCCTCTCATTCAAAGAGAAGTGGAAAAGCTATCGAGTGAAAGAATAGTCTTCCCAATTAGACATTCTACCTAGGTGGCTAATCTAGTCCTAGTTAGAAATAAGAATGGAGATATCAGGTTTTTTGTTGATTTTAAAAACTTGAAAAAATATTTTGAGAAAGATAACTATCCACTACCTTCCATGGATGAAGTGATACAGATAGTTAGTGGCTCTAAAATGATGTCCTTCTTGATGGATTTTTAGGTTATAATCAAGAACTAGTATAATCAAAGGATAGGATGAAGACTGCATTTAATATGAACTGAGGTATTTATGCATATAGGATGATGCCTTTTGGAATAATAAATGTAGGAGACACCTTTCAATGCACCATGGAACACTCATTCAAAGGATTAATAGGTAAATGTATAATCATATAAATGGATGATCTTACTATTTTATCTAATAATAGGAATGATCATGTAGGCCATTTATAATCAATCTTAGAAAGATGTAGGAGGCTTGGAATCTCACTGGACTCAAAGAAGAGCATATTTGGAGTTCCTGAGGGAAAGCTCTTATGACACATCATTACCAAATAAGGGATCACCATTTATCCAAATAAAATCTAATGAATTTGAAAGATTGAACCACCAAATAGAAATAAGGATATCAAGTCATTCTTTGGGAAGAATAATTTCATAAGGAAGTTTATTTTTGGATTTTTAAAAATTATGATACATATAAATATAACGATTCAAAATGATCCTAAAATAAAATGGATAGCTAAGGCCTAAAATCCTTTTCAGGACATCAAAGATGTAATATCTCAAGCCCCAGTACTCATTAGTCTAGAGTTTACAAAAGATTTTTACTTGTACTCATTTGTTTTAGAACATACAATTGTTTTTGTCATAACATAGAATAAAGATGAGACTAAGCAATCAATTATGTTCATGAGTGTAAATATAAAGGATTTTAAACTCAAGTACTCCATAATTGATAAAAAGATTTTCAATCTTGTTAAAGAAACAAACAAATTTTGACATTACATCATAAAGAATAAGACTATTGTTATTATGCCTAATCATGATTTCAAGCTCACCTTATCATAGAATGAATTAGGAAATCAAAAAGGCAAGTGGATGGCAAATTTATAAGTGTTCGACATAGAAATTAAACCTGTTAGGATCATTTATGTTCAAGGTGTCATCCAAATCATGACTAAGCATGATCCACATATTAATATTGAAGAGGTAAGTGAATCCCATGTATCTAGAGGAGAATGGTATATTAACATAATTCAATATCTACTTATAGTTATGTGTTCCCTATAACTCAATAGAGAATAAAGGAGATATTTGAGGATCAAAGATACTCATTATATGAGCAAAAAAGGAGTTATTTATAGAAGAAACTATGAAGGCATCTATCTTAGATGTGTATGTATAGAAGAAGCTAAAGATATTTTAGAAAAAATACAACAAAATATACATAGTGG
This sequence comes from Torreya grandis, assembly GCA_037957365.1. Lineage (NCBI taxonomy): Eukaryota > Viridiplantae > Streptophyta > Pinopsida > Cupressales > Taxaceae > Torreya > Torreya grandis. Next base: position 2,723,130 of record JARHVA010001083.1, read on the forward strand.
TCATCCATCTAGGAATACCATAGCTCGCAAGATCTAAAAAATGGGTTATTATTGGCCAATACTTTTCAAAGATGCTCATATTCATGTAAGGACTTACCATGAATGTCAAGGTTTAGAAAAGAGATAAGTACATGGATAAATTCACATAAAATTTATTATTTAAGGAAGGACATTTACCCAATGGGGTTTAGACATTATTAGCGTCATTAACCTAAACTCCTCAGCAAGCTATAAGTTTGTAATCACTACCACATACTATTACACCAGATGGACTAAGGTAGTGGCTACAAAGAATTATAGAGCATAAGATGTGATTCACTTCTTGGAAAAACACATCATAACTATATTTTTAACTCCAATTTCTCTATTTTTTTATAATGGGCTAGCATTCATATCATAAAATTTTACTGAATGGGCTCATGATAACTAGATCACTATCATGTCATATTCTAACCATTACCCTTAGTGAAATGGATTGGCTAAATCAACAAATAAGAACATGATAGGTGTAATTAATAAATAATATGGGGATAACCCTAGGTAGTAACACAATCTACTAAAGTATGCCCTTTGGGTAGAGTGAACAAGATATAAGTAGACCCTAAAATACTAACCCTATCTACTAGTGTATGGATGCAAGCCAATATTCCTAATCATGCTAAAATTACAAACTTATAAATTCATGTAGGAATACATGAAAAAAAATGAAAAAGTAGAGTCTTGACTACTAGATATAATATAAATGGAATATTACAGGACTAAGGCACTATAGACTTTCATCAAATACCAACACATGGTCAAGAGGTGGTTTGACAAAAGAACAAAGGTCAAAGCATTTAGGATTTTAGATATGGTACTCCTTTGTGATAAAGCCCATAAAAATAAAGGAGAGCATGACAAATTTTCCCCACTATGGATGGGAACATATCATATTTCAAATATCTAAGGAAATAATTCATTTCATATAAGGGACCTATAGGGTAATTAACTCACATATCTAGTCAATAGACAATTTCTAAAGCATTACATCATGGCTATATTAACTGAAGCTACCCTTGATTGATGAAGGAGCATGGTAGTGGTAGGATTAGATTAATTTATTTATTTATTAGTATATTTTCCTTCTTTATTAGTTTAGTTTATTACTTTATAGATTAGATTTCTTGATTTCCTAGTTTAGTTTTTCAACTTTCTAGATTTAAGAGTTTTTGTTATTTCCTAACAATCTTAATTATTTTGTTCTAACATAACCAAGCTAGTATCCAAATATTTGATCTCCCTATGTTATTCTTAGATATAATTATAATAGAAATGGAAAATTAAAAAAAATATTCATAACTTGGGGCCTATTCAAAATTGTGTATACTTGTGTTTAGAGCCTTCAAGATTTAGGTTTGTAATCACAATCATTCTAGGTTATGTTACAATTGAATATTTCTACCAAGTATGTGAAAGTTAATCTCAAGTACTTAATATGAATTTATAAAGTTTTTTTATTCTATTGGGCCAAGCCTTTTTATCATATTAATACTTATTGGAGGTGATAATTAATGGTGTAGATGTAACTAGCATGGACATTTTGGTAAATCCTTTGTTTTATAACCATATCAAGTCACAAGGGTTTAAAATCTCCTCCATACATTAAAATAAAATGAAATTTAATAAAAAACAACAAATGAGTTCAAAATATAAATCAATAAATCCAAAATAACATCTAAAGATGATCAAAATATCACATGATGAAATAAGGTCAATATACCATGCATCATGATCAAGAAAATGAAGGAAGAGGGGAAAAGGAACCCAAGGTATCTCTTTCAAGGCTATGGATGCCTGGCTAGTAGTAGAGTAATTATTGATCTTTACTTAATTTAATAATATTTAAAATAAACTAGAAAAAAACTTATAACTTCATCAAGCCTTTAAAAAGTTCATTACAACAAGGTTTCAATAAACTTCACTTATGCCACATATAGATCCATGGATGAGAGGGCAAGTATGTTGTGTGGGTGTACTTAGGAGTATCTTTCATATATATGATTCTAATATATTTCTATGGAAATATTTTATTTTTGACTTGAAATTACAAGCCAAAGTTCTAGGTTCTCAAATACTGAGAAGTATTCCACATGTAAGTGGCCATTTATTATACCCAACATCCCCCTTTTTCTTCAAAAAGAAATGGGGACCCACTTTTAAAATTTTGTCCCTATTTATTAAGCTTTCTTTATACATTCTATGCAAGTTCTAATTATATTTATCCTTAGTATTTACACTTAGAATAACAAATCATGGTATTATACAGTTTTTGGAATGACTTTATTAATTCTTTCTAGGATATTTTTTTGAACTATATAGGTTTTCTATGACTTTGTTTTATTTAGAAACCTTATTTAACATTTTATGTTGGGACATTTTTTTTGGGCCTTCTTTTTTGGGAATTTATGTTTGGGTTTTATTCATCATAAATGATTCATCGATATTTTTTGGACTCTAGGTTTTTTAGTCTTATGCATTAAATACTTATTCATATTTTACTCATTGGGTTTTTTATATTGGACTTTTTGTTTGTAATTTCTACATCAAATATTCTATTCAAAAAATTATTCCAAAAGACATGCATTTTATTGGAAATTTCATATCGATATTTTTTGGGACTTTATTAGAGATTTTGTTTGGTATTTTTAATTAAATAAATTGTTTGAAATAGTCATCGTTGGATTTATCCTATTCGGAGATATTGTTCAAACTTTTTATATCAGTTTATTTAAAACATTTATTCTAACATATTTTGGTATTCAAAATTATTTTTGGGATTTATGTTTGAAAGATTTTTTCAAATATTTTATAAGTTGAATCCCAACACAAAACTTGACTCCTAATTCCTAACTATCAAAATTCCACTAGACTTAGCCATTAAAGGAAAAATACTTCTTGATACTTGCCAAGGCTACCTGTCAACTAAACTAACAAGATTTAAACTATGTAGGTTATATAAAACATATGAACATTAGACATTTATAATACATGAATTATAATTGAATTCTAAGTCTATATAAATTATGTGTAGCCATTGACATATTCATTGATCATAAATGAATTCGAACTTGACTACTATGTTGTGAATGAAATCCATAGCTACTTGTGAATCTATTATAGACAAACAAGCCAATAGTTGAAGGAGATTATTTTTCATAGAGAACATAAACAAACTTCAAAACACTATACATAATTACAATGGCATAGTTATATAAGACCTTTAGTGGAGCACTTCCACCATCTCCATTCTCTATCAAGGATTCAATTAAGTTCATAGACATGGTATATGATGCAACCATCTTTGATAACAAGTATGGAGATTACTCAAAATTATGGGATATTGTCGACTCTATCAACATGTTTTCATTGGAAGGAAATTAATCCTCCATGAAATGACAATTTATCATAGACTTGCTCTCCCTCAAGAGATAAGCACTACACTCAGTGGTGGCCAAGCCGGAGGTGATCCCTTGCATCGACCTTCTATGAGATTTATTTTTTATGGTAAATATTATGCAGTATGTGTTTATACACAACATGGATTACTAGATAGTCTTGGCATGCATATTTTGAGTTAAATTTCCAAGGTATTTATCATTACCAATTCTAGATGTTTTTTTTTTTGATAAGTATATACTAGTTTCATAGAACCAACAAAATTCAATGGACAAGGTAATGAGCTCATGGCTTCTCCATGGGGAGACAATATATTATAAAATAAAGAATCTTACTCCTATTAAAAAATTCATAATGGGAGTGTAAATTAAGATGTTCCTTCTAAACAAGATATATGGCATGCCTAGCATCCACTTTCTTAATTTCAATTGGGTGCCATTACTTCATTTGATGATGACCAATGATGCAACTTTTGCCCTGGGTGAAATTATTAGATTCCATTTGAGAGAAAAAGTCATATACAAGAACAAAATACCCAATTTAGTTAGCCACTTATACATGATGTTCTATCTCTTGGATGTCATAATGGGCATAGTGTATAAGGTCCTTAGTGAGATTTGGATCCTAACTAGAGATTGTGTCAAGAATCACATTTGTGATTATTACCAATTCTTAAAAATATATTCATTACAAATAGCATGGTTTGAATAGTTGAGGATGTCTATCCTCAAGTATGTTAGGAAATTCATGGGACTCCACTGCTTAGAATTGGAAAAAGCATAGTGAAAACACTAGCTAGAAGTGGAGACTACTAATGGTGTCCTAACTACATGGTGATCATGACTATCAGACATGATGTCCACACCCTACACCTCCCCAAATATGTACCAGATAAATTAGTAGGTAATTTTTTTCTATCAACTATGGTGGATTGTCAAGGAAGACTTGATCAAAAATAGGAAAATGTCTATTATGGGTGACATAAGTACAAGGGTTGTTGTTATAAAAACTTCCTTTTATGTTAAAATATATCAAGAAAGAACTAGGAATGAATGATCTTGATCTTAGGGGAGTTCTAAGGGACCCCATTGATCTAGATTCCTTTAATGAGGAAGAATAAGAGAACCCAACTATGGCTACATTACAAATGCCCATAGTTATCCCCAATTGCAAGAATCTATAGTGATAGGGGTAGCCATAGAGGAATCTACTACCTCAACTCAACAAGGATCCTCCTTAGAGGTCAAGACTACTATTTTCTATATAAGGAAACCAAGTATTCCCCTTATAATTAGTTTAATAGTAGATCAATCATAGATTTTAAGGGACCCCATTGATCTAAATTCCTTTGATGAGGAAGAACAAGAGAACCCAACTATAGTTACATTACAAATACCCATATTTATTCCCAATTGCAAGAATATATAGTGATAGGGGTAGCCATAGAGGAATCTACTACCTAAACTAAGCAAAGATCCTCCTTAGAGGTTAATACTACTATTATATATAAGGAAACCAAGGATTCACATTATAATTAATTCAATAGTAGATCAATCATAGATTCTGCCTTTAATTCCATGACAATAGGAGGAAGAAGAACAAGGACTTGATGAAGAATATGAATTAGAGAGAGCCAAGGAACTGAGCTTCATGGCTGATAAAGGTAAGATGCCAATTATAAATAATACAATATGTAAGAAGGATCAACCTTTAGACCCCACTTCCCTATTTTTTTCCTATGTTCCTATTTTTGGTTCAGTCCCAATTTCATCTATTTTGAGGACTCCTAGGGTGGAGGATTCCACATCCATCCCTAATGTTTCATTGAATTCCTCTTCTCTCTTTCACATTTGTTTGCTCACCCATAATGTAGAGAAGAATGATTCCACTACCATTGCTCCATCTCTCCCCACCATTCCATCCACATCCATTAATCCCTCTACTCCTAGTGTTCTCTCTAGTATTTCCATAATTAGGACCATGAAGAAGAAGAGCGACACCAAGAAAATTGATATATCCTTTGCCACTTCCCATTTTAATGTGTCATCTACACAAATAAATTTTCCCATGCCATCCATAAATCCATCCCAATAAAACATTATTATGTCCCCAACTAAAAAGAAGAAGGCCGAAAAAGTCATTACAATCTACCCACTCCCCAATATAGAGGTGTGGATTGGTCTAAGATAATTTGGCTTTCCCTTCCTAACACAATCCTCAAGGGTGAAAAAAAGTAACAACCAATAGAATATATTGAGGAAGAGGTTATTTCTAAGGACACATAAGAAATAAACCACAACTAGTTAGTGATTCTTCCATGGGCCATTGATTTGAGAGCCAAAGATGCTCAAATGCCTAATTTTAAAACCATAGAACTCTCATTAATAACCATCCTATTTGACAAGCCCTCTAGGAGAATTCAAAAGGTGAGAAAGTGAAAATTGGAGGATGAATCTAGTATGGAAATGGTTCTAGAAGAAAGCTAAGAAGTTAATGCCTTACCTAAAAGGTAAAACAGATAAGTGGGACAATCCCCCCATAATGAATATTTTAGGTCCTTAGCTGAAGCACATAAGATGTCATGCTGGCACTTTATAAAGGGATATAAATAATAAGGTAGGAGATGGAAGTATAACTAAAATAAATAATGGAAAAACAATACATAATTCACATTCTATCAGGGATTGATGTTGAAGTATAGAAGGTTACCTCAAAATTTTGTAATTATTTAAAGTCACCAGATATAATGTAGGTTGAATTAGCCATCATATTGCCATAACTCATCAATTTTATAATTATTATAAAGAGGAAAAGAGTAAATTTAAATTATTGATCTTATACACAACCAATAAGGCATACAGTGGTTTAGACCTAATGACACTACTAGAGGCATCCAAACCCTCAATCTAGTGGTCTTTAGAACTCAAGAAGAAAGAAAGTGGGTAATAGTAGCTGGGGCATTGATCCTAAAATATAGTAACATGAGGAACTTATCTTGGAAATTATGAATGATTTGAAGTTTTTAAAGGTCAAGGATGCTATCTGAAAGTTGAAAAGTAGGATAAACTTTGATCAACTTGTTGAAAAAGCTTTTGACAATTTCAAGTAGAGTTTGCAAGGACTGCCACTATAATATATTGAAGTAGAACTAAGATTTGTATGAAAAAAGGTAACTAATGTTGAAATTTTCAAAATAAAACTTTAGAGGACAAAGGCAAAACATGTAAAGTTTCTAGGGTAGGTTAATAGGGTACATAGGCCCTAACTTCTAAACTTGGATATTATACGATAACATCATGACATAGTGCATAATTATTTTCTTGAGTTAGAAGTAAATAAGAATAAAATTGAAGTTTCTACATCCATTTTGACATTGATTTATACAATTATAACTCCCACCAAAGTCAGTGCATCCATGCAGATGATAAATCAGCCTTAATGTCTAGTTTTGTGCATGTACATTCTAAATAGTAGTATCAATATTATATTTATAGTTTTCTTATGATTCAAACTTATTATAAAAAGTTGCCTATTCATTTTTTAAACATTCACATGTTTCATGACTTTGTAAATGATAACTTTAACTATTGAAAAATGTAAGATAAATTTATATGATTTTGAGACCATAATTAGAATTGAAGTTCTAAGCATTCCATGTAATGTATTTTAAATGTACTTGGAAGATGAGGCAATCCCTACTCAATTTTCTAAAAAAATATGTAACCCACAGTTATATAAGGTCAAAATATTTAAATATTTAGGAGCATAATCAATTTTAATTGTCAACTTATGTGTTTTCTTATTTTCTTTCCAATCTTTATGTAATTAGGCTTATCACTCTTGGTTTTATGATTCAATAATTATTAGTGTGAAAAAGATGTGAAGGAAATATTTATTTTCATGATTGATATGCTAGTTTTAGATGTGCAATAACTATTAAAGGATTATAATTTATATTTGTTAATGGTAAGTAAGTTTATTGATTCATGTTTCTAAGTATGTAGAGGTGATTTCATTGATATAGTTTTCTAGGTATTTGTAATAGATGTCTTAAATACGTCACTAGTCTAAGCCATAATCTACTCAATAAGAGTGTGTAATAGTTGATCTAAAAGGGGAAAACTTTTACTCATGCCTTTGAGTTTCCTATATCAAGATTATCCTAGACCACTTGACCATGTATAAGTATGTTTACAATAGCTCCTAGAAATAGACATTGGTTTTGAAATTAATTATCCACTTAGAAACTAGCCTAAGAGGTGATTCCTAAGGCCATAGAGTCTCTCCTTTTTACTCCACATATCCCTCATTTTGGATTTTATATATGAGACCTATCCACTTGAGATTAATAACCATCCAAACACCAACTCATCTAGATTTTAATTTTTTTTAGAAAACGCCCCTCTATTCACAATCTTTGTTGACAACCTACATGCCCTACCTACCATTCCATCACCTCGTTGTTAAGACCACATACCTATAAATTATTCCTTAGAGTGGATTTCACTTTCATTAATATCATATAATGTTAAAGGCTACCTAATTATGAGACTAGCTTGTATAAAAACCTCATCAACAAAGTCTTAGATAGATAATGTAGGTTCTTTTTTGATCTCATATTTTGTAACCAAATAATAAGAAAAAATATTTATTACTCTGCTGTCAGTGAGGCATCCATAGAATTGATAAGCATACCTCTGATTCAACTCAAAGCCTTACTATATTACTATCTAGGTGTTCATATCCCCATTAGATAATACTTGAGTGACCCTTTTCTATCAATTTTCATGATATATATATACATACATACATACATACATACATACATACATACATACATACATACATACATATATATATATATATATATATATATATATATATATATATATATATATATAGACACACACACACATATACATATCTATGTGTGTGTATTGAAACACATATAGAAGAAGGGTTAGGAATCACCATTGGTTGGGTGTATGCATAAGAAACCTTATTTAAATAAATACATCCATGTCAGTATGTATCCAATTCTATGTTTATTATATCCCATCCAAGTTTTGTCATGTAATAGTGTAGTTAGTCTCTAGAAATTGAATGTATTTTTAAAATTTACATTATTATATTAGAGTAAATCCTAGAAGTCTAGTAAATGTATTAAATCAAAGTATAACTTAATTTATTCATAACACATATCTTAGCCCCAAAAGCTCTAGTACTACCAAAATAAATCCTTATGAGAATTAATGGTGCATCCTTGTGAATCATCCTCTTGTTTTTTTTGTTTTGGTAGTTCTTTTTTCATCTCAATGTAATAGATTAGTTGGTTTGTTCTAAACATTTAGAATAGTAATGTATAAATCATAAAAACTAATATACTAAAAGAAAATGCAAAAAATAGGAAAGACTAATCCTAGAAATAATAAAAAACTATTCTAGAAAGAAATAAATCTATTCTAGAAAGAAAGAAATCTAACCTATAAATTAATAAACATACTATAATCATAAATCTAATTATCCACTTATAGTCATTCTTAGGCATATCTAATTGTAGCAGCCATGAAAAGTGCTTCAAAAACTATCTATTGAATGGAAAGGTGAGGTCATTACCTTGGAGGTCTTTCAACCAAAAGGCATTCTTACCTAGGATCTCTGATATCTAATATGATCCAATACATAAAGGAGTATACTTATCATGTTGTATTTTATTCTCATTCTCTTTATCTTATAGAGCACTAGGTCTAAAATCTTGAAGTATTTGATCTTGTTTCTTTTGATAACATCTTGATGTTTAATAAAGATATGTAGTACTTCAATTCTTTCATCTTCCATCTACACTATGTCTAGTAATCTAGATTGTATTATTTCTTCTTCACCTATGTACTTTTGAATAAAATTGTACATTGGTATCTTAATATTAATAGGTAATA
>JARHVA010001083.1:2737500-2755000 GCA_037957365.1 Torreya grandis
GGTAGAGAATGGGTTAAAGGTAAATAGGTTCATACATGGTTCTAGTTTTAGGCCATAGTATTTTGATTTCCATTTGGAATTATACCAAAGGTTAGAAAGATAGGACCAAGACTGAGTCAGGACAATTATTATAGCTAAAGGTTTAATTATTTATTAATATTGATGGCTTTATTATATGCTGAAGGTAGTGAATTGAAACCAACAACTCTACTTAGAAAGAAAACAATCATAGGGTCTAAAGTGTTCTTATATATCTTGAGGGCCAACTCCTCATTAGGTTTGTAGGTAGTCTCAAGTCTATCATACATATTATAGAATGAAGAATTTAAGGCCTAAATGGGCTCATTTATATCTCTTCTCATTCTTCCAAAGTGTTGATAAAAACACTTTCACTAATGACCTAGACAAACTATGGAAAAAGTTGTTTTTACATTCTTCCCAAGAGGTGACTCAACCTTATGGGACATTAAAAAACTAGTCATAGTCTGCATCTTATAATTAAAATGGAAATAATTTTCATGCCACAATTCATGGGTTATATTAAATATACCTAAAGAATTTTTGAATGGATTAATATATTCTTTATCTATCCTTCCTCTTGAGAGAGAAAGGGAAGGAAGATATTTCTCAAGATGTTTGGGTAAGTCATGGACAACACCAGTGACATTAATTGTAGAGCTAGTTAGCCAAGTTAGAGACCAAATTTAGGGTACGGACATTGGGAGTAATGGATGATGAGGTTATCTTAATGGAGAGAATGATTGAGTCTAGGGTTTTTTCCTAGATCCTTTGTTAGACCTAACTTTTATATGGATTTCCATTGGTGGTAATAACAAGTTAGTGTTTGAGATTGACCTTATTAATACTTTGAGCACTTCTAGTGAAATTGAAGTGATTCTTTTTAAATAAAATAGAGGTAGAGGTGAAATACCTTATTTTAGTACTAGATTAAGTTAGCATTGATATGGGTTTCATGTATAGCCTATAAACCTTTACGAGGTAGCCTATGATGTTTTAGTATCTCTGAATGAAATTCACTCCAAGGCATGAGTTGTTGGTTATTCAATTTTATAAACATATTATTATTGTAATAGTGATTACATAAGTGTTTTGTTTACCAAATATGGGTTAGATATGGATGAATATAAATTTAACTGAGATTGGTGGATTAGTTATGGATCCATCCTAAGGTAGGTTGGACCAAAAGTAACTCAAAGTAGAGGGAGAATTAGGATAGAAAAGGAGGCTCATGGACCACACTAGATGAGAAATTTATATGCCAAAACTTGAACTAAGGATGGACAAATAATCATAGACCAATTTTTTTTTAGGTTACTTTAACACAAAAATAATCAAACATAGTTTGTATTTAAAGGGAACCAAAATACAACAAACTAAAAGACATTAAATTTAAAGGTTCTCACATTTTGAAGACTGCAATAGCACATCTATAAGAGGGGATTATGATTCATATTCAAAAGGAATTAAAATAATAAAAAAATAAATATGAATAACTATATATTAAAGAGATAACTCATGCAAAATCAAAAGACAAATAAATTTAAGTGAAAAAACTTCTTACACAATCCATAATTTTGGAGAAGAATCAAGATTTTCATATCAAGATCAATGGAAAGGTTTCCTTAAAATATCTTATTAATTTTGATAACCAAAATTCTCCTCCACTTGGAATAGGAGGATATGAGTATAAATAAATTGGTATGGTTAAGGCTTCATCTCTAAACCAAACTATGAAAATACATATTAAAAAATAAGACTTGGATTTAAATCTTATGCAAAGAATGCATGTACAATAGTCAACCCATAATAAAATTTTACAACTAAGATACAATATATACATGTATTAAAACTTTGGAACCAAGGTTATGAATTAACCAAAACATGAAATTACATATTTATATTTAACAAGGTGTTGATGTGGTATCACTTATTGAAGAATATGATATAGTGATAACTAGAGGAACTATAGTAGCCATTATTTTTATTCATGGGATCTAGATAGGCCTACCTAAAGTATGCATGAGTAAATATCCATGAAATTTGAAATATTCTATTGAAATGGTGGCACTTAAAAGTAGATGAGTGATCTCAAGATCTAGCCTTAGCCTTATGTTATTTAAATAATGCATGGGTAGCTTTAAACTCCTTATTAACATTATCAAAATTGAGTAAAGAGGGATTTAAAATATTGATGGTTTTAGTCATAAACCATGTATGTTACACTTATAAGCTATTAAACTAGAATCCCAAGGATTTTTATTTAATTAATAAATCCTTTACAAAACATATCAATTTTAAAATTTCATCATTTGTTTTATATATTTAGCCTTCAACCTCTTCATTAAAGTTGTTTGCTACTATTTTAAGAAGGGTCTCAAAATTTGGCATGTTGACCAATTCACCTATATAGGTTATTAATTCAATGATCCTTATGTAATTATAATTTTATAAGGCATGGTTCTTATCCTCCATAAGATGTACCAATAGATCTTTTATCTGATTTTACCATATAAGAACATTTTTTTGTAATCACATAGATTTATTTCCATTCTACATCTTGACTAAACAGTATATTAAATTGAATAAAGTCACTACTCATGGAAAACCAAATAAAATAGATGGGTCTATTTTCATACACCTTTAGTTGGTGAAACAACTTAACCACCTTTTCCTTCTTCAATTGGTCATCTCCTCTATAAACCTACATATTGCTAAAAATATTACACATCTGAGTGGATAAATTTTGTACACTATCTATAATATCAAAGGGTCTTGTATTATTTGCCTCTATATTATCTTTTGCTATACATCCTCCTTACTTCTATACATCTTTATCATTGTTTCCCTAGTAGAATCCAAAAAAATATATAAATCTTCATTATATTCATTTAGATCATCGAGATTTATTTTAGTTTTCTTGGCTATGGGAAATAGATTTTCTTTCTATTTATCCTTTTTATAACACCCCTTTGACTATCAAATTTGGTAGAGACTATGGGTAATTTAGTAATAATTAAATTTTTCCTTGCATCTTGTTTATCTTAAATCTCTCTAACCCATTCAAGAATAATAAGTTCTAATTATTCTCTTAAAGGACTTAGGTATTCTAAGGCATATGGTAGAGGTGTCATATGAGGATTTATATATGGATGAGTCAGTGTAAAAGGTTATAATGGAGCACTTATTTAAATAGGGAATTACAATTAGTGGTATACAATCATCTTCCATGGTGAGGACTCTCTTTGTGGATTAACCTCATCTTTCAATTTGGTCAAGACATGGGTCTTTTCAATTAAAAATTTAGTTGAATGTATAGGGTATGTTTTTGGTATATGAAGTTCAAAATAATATTAATGCTTCATTAGGACTGGTGGCATTTTGAGAATAATAAATAAAAATAGTTACTAAGTTTTAAAAATGGATTACTTTATTATGTGTCCTTATTTGGGTATATGTTGAAAGAATAGATGAATCATAAGAAATAGATACTATTTAATTACCTAAATTAAAATATAAGAAACTAAAGACCAAACTACATCACTTATCTTTTAGTTTTTTCTATTATGAGGACTTGTTGATCCAGGAGACCAATTAGTGTTTCTTGTTCTTGCAGACTTCCCAATATTAGAGACTTGGTCTCCTCATCTTGACACCCATATATTCCTCCTAACTCACCTTCTATTTTTATTATATCGTATTTTCTACATTATCTTCCTCATCTGTGTCATAAGCTACCAAGGATATCACTAGATCTTCTGCATTCACTTCCTACTCAATAAATGATTCCTTTATAGTAGTCAAACCAAAAGATGGTCCTTATTATAATTTTTGAGTTGTGGATGGGTTTGGAAGGAATTTCCATATCTTTTGATATATGGATATTAAAGGTATCTAAATTAAGCAAGATGATTCAATAATCCAGGGAGCTATGATTGTAGGAACTAATACTATAACTGGTGGTGATGGATCAGAAGGTGTAACAAAACTAGTGAAAGGGTAAGTGGATATAGATGGAGATGGTTTAGGGGATGGAAGAGATGATAAATAATACTATATAAACTCTAGAATACTTACCTAAATATTAGTTGTGAGACATGATAGATGTGTCATAGAAAATGTGATCATATGCTTGTCCTGTGTAGATGGAGTTTAATCTATTATACTAGTTTTGCCCAAAGGTGAAATGGTGAATATTAAATTAGAAGGAGTTGACCTAAGACTACGGAGATATTTTAGAATTTATTTCCTTATCTATAGGTTCCTCTCCCTTTGAATACTTGACCTCTCATCTTGTTCATCTTAATATTCTACTCTAATAGAGGGGGGTCATCTTGGCCCTATTGAATCTTGTGGTTGAGATGGGGGCCGCTTATGGATCCATGACTTTTGTTAATGTTATACCATTTTATTGGCCTATTCCTTGGTAATATTAGGATTATATTGGATGTCCTAGGTGACCATCATGTACATTTTTTCATTCTTAATGCATGTCCATACCTCCAAATCATCAATTGTATTTAGAACAATTACATCATGTTCATACCCATAGTGAACATATGTAAGTTCCACCTTTTTATTATCCCTTAGAGTTTGGATATAATTTATTTATTTTAATTATAAGGTTCCATTCTCTAAATTTGTCCTTTAAAAATTATATCAAATTCTCACCTTCCCTACTTGATTAAAGTGATCTCGTATCACATATTAGAGTTGGCCAATACTTAGAGTAGTTTTAAAGTAATAAGACTAATGATTTTGTCCTATATTCTCATATATATTTTTTTGTATGAATGGTAATATATTTCTTTCTCTGTAATTTTTTTAAGGATTTGGTGAGGCAAGAACAAAAGAGGTGTCCTTATTCTTTGAATCTTAATAATTGTCACATTAAGTTAATACTAGTAATGGCCCCATTTCTCAATGGTTATCTTGAAGTTATCAAATATCTAAGGAATTTGAGCATTATTAATTTATTGATAGAATTTAAGGTATACTTATACATAAATACATTTTATTTCACCTCTAAATCTATAGATGAACATAAAGGAATAATCCTCACATATTTTGCCATCAACATATTCATTTGGTATTTGCCATAATTCTCTATATACCCTATGGACTATGCATAAGACTACATATAATATGTAATAAATAGATAAAAAAATCCATATTTTACCAATTTTTTACTTAATATATATGATATTTTATGTTGACATATATAACTTCCCTTAGGGAAATAATCTTGTTGGTCAATAGGATGTCCAATAGTTGGACCCATTTAACTGCACATATGTGATACTAGGGAAGCCATAAAGTTTATTTAGGAGAGTCATGGTTATCCTCATCCATGGTATAAATTTGATAACTCCATTTGATAATAGGTTTTCCTTGGGATTTAATATTTAGCCTTTCAATAACCATTGATTGATTTTTCCTTCCACTATGTTATAGTTGAGCTATACATTAGTTAAGAATTGATAATATGCTACCTCAATCCCTAGGATTTTGAGTTACCTCTCAAATTTCATCCCATAAATATAATTAAATACATTATTTATTTCCCTAATGTGGATGGAATTCTAAGAATAATTACCACTAATAACAAATATAAAAAAATATCGATACTAGGCACTACCTCAGGTTTTGCCAATACTTGATGAAGTCATGTAGTTATGAGAGGTAACATGTCATTAATGTATTGATTTTCATCCTCATAAAATTTTATATATGTATAATATGAAACCACTAAATCCAATAAATTTTAGATAAAACCTTCAAAATTTATAATAGTGTGGATGAGGATTTAGCTACCAAATAGTAATGGTATAATAATAAGATGCCTTTAGGCATTGACCATATGTAGTATTCACTAAAGAAAAACCTAAAATTAGATGGAAGACTATAACCCAAAATGGGGTAATTCAAGTACAATTTATATATTGAAATCCAAAAATTAGAGTGAGGAAATACCCCAGTGACCTTATAAAGAAGATGGTCCTTGTCCCTCATGGTCACAAGAGTCACAAGCATGATCCAATTTTTATGAATGTTGTAGATTATTTTGAGTTTTAAAATTAGATGAATTAATGTATAACGTCAATAATGGTATCTTATTAAATTTAATATGATCCTTTGATCATAATAGAACAAGTAAAATAGATAGTAGATGAGGCAAATAAAGGTGTGAGCCATCAATGACCCCTGCCACATGCTTAACTATCATTTGAGCATGATCATCCTACCTCTTTAACAAAAATAGAAGATGGCCCATAAAAATAAATTTCCAATAATATGGAGGTATATCCCTATATAATAAGGAATATTATTAATGGAATTATAACCCTTTATATAATGTTTAGGTATAATCTCCTATAACAACTACAATATATTCATATTCTATAAGTATGTAACATAAATGTTTTCTTTGGCACCAATACCCCCATTAAATATTTTTAAATAGGTAAGTCTCCATGTGTTGTAAATTTATTTCTTACCAATATCTTATAAAATTTTAATGTCAACACCCTCATCATCTCCATCAATGTACTCTAAAATTCTACTACCTACAACTCTTGCTTCTTCTATCTAATTCACTTACAACTTTCAATAATGAATTCTCTTCATCCCATACTCCATCCACTTCAGGGCATGTCCATACTAGTAGATTAGGGGTGTTATTAGTTACCATATTTATTTATTAGGGAATTTTCCCCACTTATATGTTTCCTACATTCATGGAAAATATTGCCTATGTGTGTAGGTTGACTAGGTGACTAGGAAGTAACTCCATTGACTGGATATTTTGGGCATGGAAATTATTCATCTATTCTTGGCCCTATCAAACAAATTTTATGGAGGAGATAATTACCTATTTGGGTGGTCTATTGGCCACCTTTTTTTGGTGAATATACTTGATTGCTTTCCTATATGTGATCATCTCATTCGAGAGAATTTTAACTTAAAGAAAGATTGGATTTTGCTCCACTTGCTTTCTATCTCTTGTAAATTATCACTGAGTGATTTTATTTTCCTTTAACAACATTTTGGTGTTCAAAATATTAATCTCATGTGATCTTGACATTTTAATTCACATTATCTTGAACTAGCGACATTTGTGATATGGTATCAAGTCCACCCATGGTGATCATACGTCTAGTTTTTTAATGTGGTTAATCTCTCTTTTGAAATCATGATATTTTTATTTGAAGAATAAGCTTGGTATATAATCCATTTGTGAGAGTTTTCATCTTTACTGGATTCATGTTTTTATATATTTGGTTCATTTTCATCCATTAACACATTTTTTGTGGTTTCTTTATGACTACACATTTTGTGTGTCTCTGTGCATTTGTATGCAAAACACCTACATGCTTCCTTATAGCCTCAAGTTTAATCTCTTGGGTTTGATATTATCCTATGTTTTTAGACTTAGCTTAACCTCGATTGGTTTTGTGTGATTGGGAGATTATTTTACCTTAGCTCTATGCTTTTTCTAGGAGTCCTTAATCTACAACATTTTCACCTACTGAGTCTACCCTCATTGTCACCTAGTCATAACTATGTTTGAGTTATTAGAGTGATAACACAAAATACTCATATAATTTTAAAAGGGTTGTGATTTTCTTCTAAAACAAGCTAAGTCTATGTAAAATTTTTCCTATTTTTTATTAAAAATCTAGCATATTAAAGAACTTTTTTTAATAGATTTATTTAAAACAAGGTCAAATAGGCTACTTTTATTTAAATGAAAAAGTAATGCATAAGAGGATTGGTCAAGTTTATCATTATTAGTGGATATTTATTTATTAATTTTTTATAAAAATATATTTTTTTTGAAAATTATTTGAAGAGTAATTATTATTCATATGTTCACTTGCTCACATTATGTAATCATATTGGATGCCTTTTTTACTAATCCCAACATCCTCACCTGGTCTTGTAAATCATGTATTTTCTACATTTACACTGGTTTCTATAGACACATTTTTGGTTGTACTAGAAATATTTTGAGCATGAATTATTTTAAAAATTTGGGGAGGGGGTTATCATTTAATAATTTAGGGAGTGTACTATCTTTTGAGTTACTCCTTATTTCTACTTTCACTTTAATTTATACAACAAGAACAACTTACACTACTACTACAACTCAACTCAACTCAACACTAAAATGGATTCAAGTTTAATCAACCCACTGACTCCCTTTAATTATTATGAATGAAAAATCAATATGGTAATAATTATAAGTAGTAAGGTTTTGTATAGGATAACCATGGGTGATGAAACTAAACCTAACATAGATGTTGATAAAGTTAAGTGGTATAACCATAGTGATGAAACCTATGGGCTATTATGTATTTATATAGCACCTAATATCCTATTTCACTTAGATCCTACAAAATCACCTTATGATGTATGGATAATTATAGATAAACTATTTGAGAAAATATTTAGGGAGAAATATGTGATTAGAGGTTAAAATATTGAGATTGAACCCATTATCCTAAGTCTTTCAAACTTTTCCACTTCTTTCTATACTATCTAAACTAGGTCCTGACTATTCAAGAACTGTCTCTACTTTCCATGCTACTAAAATTGAATTGGGAACTACATGGGAAATTCAATTTTTATATGATTTCATTATTAAATTTACTAGAGAGAAATACAAGTTGATCCAGATGGGCACATTGAATTTCACAAAACCTCAAGACCTAATTACTAAGAAAGGGAAAATAAATTCTTGAAACAAAGAGAATAATAAGAAAAATAAGGATCAAGAGAAGAAATAATCAAACTATAATATAAATAAATATAAATACTTCAATTCCAATGACAAACCTAAGAAATAAAATTTTAATTTTACCTGCTATAATAAAAATGGGCACGATGAAAATAAGTTGAGGAAGAAGCAAAGAACCACATAGGTATTCCTAGATCCACCAAGTAGAATTCATCTACCTAAGATTATATAAAGTTAAAGGACAAGGGGAAAGATAAAAATAAGGGAAATGATCTTTTATAATTTTTAGCTTCAACATATTCATGGGTTATTGACTCAAGTGATTCTTACCACATGGGTTCTTTACTAGTTGACTTTTCTTCTTTAGAACCTTGTATCATGTCTTCCATCAGTTTGGGTGATGACACTTATGTAAAAATTGTAAGGAGAGGTTATATTTAAATGGAAGGAAGAAAATTAAATAGTTTTATAAGTTTACCTTATATTTAAACTAATCTCTTATTAGTGTATCGAATCACTCATTTTACTAAATGCATGATGGCTGATTGTTTACCATATTTGGCTATCATCAGGGAGATGCATAGTGATTCTATAGTGGTAGTGGGTAGGGAAATCACCAAGATAGGTTATACACCTCATATTTTTTTATTGATTCTTATTTGATTACATTATTCATTCATTTAGATGGAGTTGGAAACTTATGACATGATTGGTTCACCACCTTAACTACTTGTAACTTGAATAACTTAGAAAAAATGGCATGGTCATAAGCTTGCCTTGAGTCTAGTTATTTAATAGACTTTATGAGGTTTTATCTCTTGGAAATAAAATTGAAATAAAATTTGACAAAGTCAAATCTTAGAGGACTTCACAAGCATTGGATTTAGTACACAATGATGTATCTAGGCCTTTTCCTAGTATACATTTTATAAGAGCTAAGTAAATTCTCACTTTTAATGATTATTTCTCAATATATACATGGGATTACTTCCTTTATAAAAATCCTAGAGTGTTTTAATATTTTAAAGACTTCAAGGCACATACTAGGAAATAATCCGAGAAATCCATCAAGTTTCTCTAAACTAACAATTGAGGAGAATATGTCAACAAAAGATTTGAGTAGTTTTTCACCATAGTTTGGATTGATTTGTATTTAGTAGTTACTTATAGTCCTTCATATAGAAAATTTATAGAATGCAATAACAAATCCCTAAAAGAGATGGCTAGCTATATGATCTAATATAAGTCCTCAATACATCAATATTAGGTCTAAGCCAGTATTTGTGCTTGTCATCTTTATAAAAGGGCTACTTATAAGGCTTTGAAAGGCATAACACCCTATGAATATTTGCATAGAATAAAACCTTAAATTGAATAGTTTAGGTTTTTTAGATTTTTAGCTATGACACATATACAAATAAGATACGTAAAGATAATCAAAACCTTATGTCTTTTTAGGTTATTTAGATGGTGTCAAGGGGTATTTTATTCTACTTCCAACCACACATGAGTTGTCCATAGAGAGTGTATTCACTTTAATGAGATTATTAAAGGCTTAAAAATTAACACTTCTTATCTTTCATTGGATTCACTTAGACTTGATGATGCTTATATTGACTCAAATCATATATAGTAGGTTCCCAAGCCAAGATCTTCTTCTTACTCTTCCAGTTTTGAAAGTGAGGAAAATGATGGGTAGTCTTATACATCCGCCTCTATTCATGTTTAAAAGGATGAGGATTCAACCCCTCACTCACCCACTTCTAGACCCCTTTATGATAGATATAAAGTTTAGAATGAAAGAACTTGGGCATGGGATCTAATAGATGACATATCTTCTCAGGTATATTATTAGAGCTGTCCAGATGCCTTATTTGATTCAATTTTATATCCATAAATATTTATAGAGGATTTAGTCATAACTAAGTGGGATAGTGCTATGTAGGAATAATATTATTCCTTAATCAAAAATCACACTTGGGATTTGACTTCATTTCCTAAGGAAAGGAGGATGGTTTGATGTATGTTTATAAATAACCAGACTAAGAGTGTAGTAAATGGGTTATTTAATAAGTATAAGGAAAGATTGGTCACCAAGATATTTTCATAAGTAGTCAATATTGATTACTCAAAGACCTTTATAAATATGAAAAGGTAATTTTGATACAACTCACACTAGATATAGTTGTAGCACATCATTGAGAAGTGCATCAAATTGATGTGAAGATTACCTTTATTTACAAATACCTTGAGGAGGAGATATAAATGGAATAACCACTAGGTTTTTTTAGGATTCAGCCTTATTCTGTAAACTTAATAAATCCATATATGACCTCAAATAGGACCCTTAAGATTGGCACATTGAGATGAAATCCTTCCTCCTTACTTTAGGTTTCACCAAGTTTCATTTAGACCCTAATGCATACTTATTTTGGTAGGTTTATTCTTTATTGATATTCATCCTTAATGTTGATGATATTTTAATCACTAGGATTTCCTCATAATCTATTACAATAGTGAACATAGTTCTATAGGACATATTTGACATGACACACTTTGGTCTTTTGCATTACTTTTTTAGCATCAATATTTTACACTCCATTATAGGGATTTAGTTTACACAACCTAAGTATGATTTTGATATTTTATATCATTTTCACATGGTTGAATGTAATTCATTTATAACTCCATTTAAATCAAGATTCAATCTTAAGGCTAGCTATTCTACACCTTTAGTCAATGTCACTTGGTATCAATAGCTTGTTATCATCCTTATTTATTGGACTCATATGAAGCTCGATATTACATATGTAGTGGGACTTATCTATAGATTCATAAATAAACACCATGAGCTATACTAGAAACTAGTTATGAGGATCTTGCACTACATTTAAGGCTCTTACAAATTTGGTATTCATTACAAATTTGGCACAAAGGTAAACTTGGTTAGTTTTAAAAATTTGGATTGAATAAGAGATACTTATAATCACAAGTCCATTTTAGGTTACAATTTTTCTTTGAGTTTTGGTCTTATCAATTGGCTAATCGAGAATCAAAATGTTATTGACATATCATCCATAGAGATAAAGTACATTAGATATATTAATGTAGCTACTGAGGCTATTTAGCTTCAAGGGATTTTATTTGAGTTTGGCATTCTATTTAGTTAGCCCACCATCATCTATTTTTGATAACTATGGTATTATACATTTACACAAGAATTTGGTTCATCACTAGTGGAGCAAACAAATTAAGATTCACATACATTTTATCTGAGTAATGATTCATCATTATGTCATCAACATGAGATTTTTACAAAATTTAGAGTGGGTTGTAGATATATTTACAAAACCCATCACTAAGAGCAATTTCATTCATCTACAAGCTCTTCTTGGTGTCCGGTCTACATTAGCAATAAAATCATTTTAAAGAAGGGCTTATATCCTCTTCTCTTCTTCTATGTCTCTTTTTTTGTGGTAAGTTTTTACGTATGGGTTTTCTCCTTTTCTTTGCTTTATGTGAGATTTATTTGTAAATAGGTACCTCATAAGGCCTAGTTTATGGGACCCATTTATTTTTTACACTATTAACATAAGTTTTGTTTATGGGGGAGGTGTTAAAATAGGGATTTTCTTTTTTGATATTTATTTATTATGGGATTCTTTTCCCTCAAATGGACTTTTACTACTTTCATGGAAAAGCTTGATTATGTGTGTAAGTTGACTGGGTGACTAAGAATTATTCCCTTAATCAATTATTCTAAGTATGGGAGTTACCCATCTATTCATGGACTTGTTGACCACCTTTTGTGGAGGACTTACTTATCAATTATATTGTTTTATTGACCACCATTTATAGAGGACTTGATTTATTACTATACTATATTTACTCATCTCATTTGACAGATTTTTAACTTAATGAAATATTATGGTTTTATCTACTTGCTTTCTATCTCTTCAAATATAATATTTAAGTGATTTCATTTTGATTCAACAAAATTATGGTGTGTAAAATCTTTGTCTCATGTGATTTCAACATTTAAATACATGTTATCTAGAACTAGTGACATATATGATACCTACAACTACTAAGTCATACATTTTCACTTATAAAAGTAAGCCTAAGAATCCTCTAGTTTCACCTCTAAATGTACAATTAGAAGAGATACCTACTAAACATCGATTTTCCAAAGGGTGTCCTCTATATGAATAATTAGAGGAGGAAAATGAGGGATTAAAAATAGGATAAAACTAAATATATCATATCTAAGTGTTGGATAGTGATGAAGAAGACAAAAGGTGGGGAACATAACAAGAATGTGTGTCTAGAGAAGATAAAAAGTCTAAAAATGAAATGTATTTATTTGAGTAAACAAATGAAGAATAATCTAGAGATATAGAGATCTTGGGGGAGGAATGAGGAATGAAACAATAAAAATAGGAATCAACATCCATGAAATTATTAGTTAAAGACAATACATTGCATTGAAATGTAGAATCAATGTTGAGATAAGTCCCTAATATGGGATTTAATAATGTCCCTACACCCACAACTCCTAGTCATTACCTTGAAACTTTTATTTTAATATAATTTACTCTAGTAGAAGTACTAGCTACTACCTAAACTATTGATATTATTACCGATATAGAAAGGTAGGCTCTAAATAAGGTAATTTATTCCCTTGTTTCCCTTATTATAGTAGTATATTCTCATGTGATTAATTTTCCATCTAATAATTAAATTTTTACCCCACTCTCTCCTAGTGAGGCACTATAATAATATTGTTTAAATACAATTCATTATATCCTCATTCTTGTGCAAGTGATCAACAAGTTTTTTATTCTTTATATTCTTTTATTCATTTTAGCACTACATAAATAATGTCTAAACCCTAGGATTATAAAAAGAAGTTTCATTTTGAGGATTTGGTGACTGACTCCAATTCTAATCCCTAAACTCCACTGATACCATCCAATCAATTAGAAGTTTATATTTCCCAGATCATTCTAACAAAGTATTATGTAATGAATATCACAATAAAGTTGGGGAAAATAAAATATGTTGTTTACACTACACCACTAAGGATCACCTTATAATTAAGTAGGGTCATTCTTACAATTACAAAAATTCCTATCCAAATATGTTCCTCTATGATCCCACAAATTTTCATACCACCTTCCAGTACTCCAAAAATCACTCACCTTGAGGAGAAGGAATAACTCATTGTCCTTGCCTAGGTCAAATAGTCTCGGAAGAGTAAGAAGGATAGGATGGGCCTAGTACTTATAAAATTTCCCAAAATAATTACCTATTTTGACAAGAAGGTTAGTACAATTAAAAGGGATAGGAAGATGAAAGGAATATACAATGATACATGGGAATAAGTAGTATTAGAACAAAAATTAGAAAAATATTCCCCTTGGCAAAGAAATAGAATAAGAATCCCAATGACCCGACTAAATATATAGAGGACTTTGTTTTTGTGGGTACAACGGTGAAGGAAATGAAGTTGTGTATAAGTCAAGAGAAAGACAAACAATAAATTCTATAATAATAGATTATTCAGTCTCCTAGAGATATTTTGGATAATGTCCAAAGTGTATCTACCAAGTTGTATAATATTTTGAAAATAATCAGGAATTTTAGGCTTGAATCCCAAGTTAAATGTAGAAGGGTAATAATATTTTAGAAACAAATAAAATAACTTGATAATATGATAAATTCATTGGTTTAATATACAAGAAATAACACATGAAATAATTTAAATTTAATGAATACCTAGGAGGAATATTGATCTTTAAATTATGTAATTCTAAATGTAGATGGTGCCTTATATTGGCATACTTAGATTAAAGTTATGGTAGCCTAGATCAGAGGCTAGAAAAATGACACCATGGATATTTTGAAGGATATGAGGGTCACAAGTGTGAAAACCTCTATAGGTTAGTTGATAAACAAGCTCTATTTTAAATCACTTATCAAAGAAGTTATTGGTATTTTAAAATAAAAATTTAAGGGAACTGTATTTAAAACTAGTGAAGATATCCAATTACTCATTAAATTTATGAAGAATAAAGTGACTAGGGTAGATGCAATCAGATTTGGATTCAGATCATCTAAAACTGAGCATAAAAGGTTGATGGGTGAAGTTCATAAAATATTTAAACATTCTATTCTCAATTTTGATATTAATAAAAAATAATTTTAGGTTGCTTATGTATTATTTAAAAAACTAAGGGCTATTAAGGAGGCTACTAGGACAATGTCTACTCCTCAACCAATACCAACATTGAAAATTAAGATGATAGGGTGATTTCATCCATCAATGTACATTCATCCTTAGTATAATTTGTATTCATCAATAACAATGTGTATCTTAGATATATTATTACTTGTAGTGCCTCCATCTACTTCATTTGTTACATCAATCACACAACCTCCTTATTTCGGTAGTGCAAAGTTGTCACCACAGTTAAATATGAATATAACTATTTTTCATGTATTCTATTTCTACAAAGACTCAAATATTCACATTATTTTTAGAATATATGTATTTATATTGTAATTATGAAATTTTGGCAAACTATTTATTTTATTATTGTACATGTATATTGTGCATGAGTTCTAAAATTAAAATTGTAAATTTAAAATTTTCTTAGAGGATGATGCAACTTCTCCCCAATATTATATATAATTATATCCTCATGATTCCAAATGGATGATAATTTTGGATAGTAAGATAAATAATAAATCCTATAGGTTGTTCTACATATTTGTTTTGATGTGAAAATATTATTTTTTTCAAACTTTTGATTCATTCAAGAGGTTTTATTATTATGGTATTTTAGTATTTGAGTTGTGTAGAATTTTTATTTTGATACAATTATTTATATCTTGTAGTATCTAATTTGAATGTTTTTTATGTAATAATCATAATCTACCTTTGTACATGTGAATTTATAATCTAACAAATGAAACAACCTTTTATTATGGGCACTTAAGTTTACTTTAATTTATTTTATTTGAAATTAATTATGTTTGACTATTTGTGTCTTAATTGTAAATTACAATAATCATTATATTTTTGAATACTTATCCAAATCATATCTCAAGATAAATTATAAAATGTTTTCATCTTATTTTATTCAAAAGCCTTATTTTCTACCCTAATTTTTTTCTTTATTAGTTTTATTTTGATCCTACCCACCTTAGGTTAGATTCACCATCCATCCATCAATCCATCCATCCATCCATCCGTCCATCTCAATTAGGTCTAGAATCACAGCATATCCAAACCATATGAGAAAAAAAAACTACTTTACTCATTGATATTACACTACTAGGTTGTTCAAAAAACACAATAACCTACAACTTGTGCCTTGGAGTGAATATTTTTCACTAATATTAAAATGTTATAGGCCACATTGTAAGGTTCCCTGGTGTGCATAAAATCCACATCAATAGGAAATTATTTGGTATTAGAAGGAGGGATGTCTTTTTGTTTATTTTCAAATATCACTTTAGTTGCACTATATACATCCCAAAAGACTAACAAGATCTACCTCTTATATTCGCATGCGAGTCCCACCCTTGAGTTTCAAGTGCATCATCATATACATAGATGGCCTCAAAGTGTTTTTAAATACTAGAGTTTATCATACAAAATATATACATAAGGTATTTTATATATTTAGGATATATGGAGTGTTACTCAATTCAAATAATATAATATTTGTATTTATTAAAATAAATATATTAGGCTACATCATTACCAAATATGAGATTTTTATTAACTAAAATTGAATCTAGACAATTTCCAAGTTAAAACCTCCTAATAGAAATAAATATTTGAACTATTTATTTGGAAAGATAAACTTTGTGAGAAAATTTAGTTTTGGATTTTCAAATATTGTGAAACGACTAAATGCCATGTTGAATAAAGACATTAAAATAGAATGGAAAACTAAAGCTAAGAAGGATTCTTAAGATATTAATGTTGCCATTGATCACTCCTTAGTTTTGATAAGTCTTGATTTCAATAAATATTTAATGCTTTACTCATTTTCTTCAGAAAACATTATATCATCAATACTCACACAAAATGTATATGATAATGAACATCTAATTATCCTCTTGAGTAAAACTTTGAAAGATATAGAGTGAAATTATTCAATGATAGATACACATATATATGCACTGATCAAAGTTTTAAATAAATTAAGACATTACATTCTTAATAATAAGACATATGTCATTATCCTATTTCTAGTCATCAATACCACACTTGGATCAAAAAATTGGGTGAGAGAAGAGGTAAATGAATGAAAAAACTACAAGATTTTGATCTTGAAATCAAACTAAACAAGATGGTTTGAGGCTAAGACAAATCACGACAAAATCATATCCATAAATTCATATGGAGTAGATAAATGAGACATAAGTAGTTAGTGGTGATTGTTATGATAATATCATCCATTACATACTCACAAGTACTTGTCCACTTGAGATGAATATATAATAAAGGTGATCCCTTAGGCTCAAATGAACCTTTTTAATGATAAATAATGGAGTGTTATACTATAATAATTATGAAGGCATCTATTTGAGATGTCTCAAAAAAGGAAGTTGAAAACATATTAAATAATTTACATTAAATAATAGGTAATGGACATCCCTTATAAAATGCAAAATCTCATTAAATATTGAGAAAGAGATACTACATGCCTACTATTTTCAAATATG
>JARHVA010001083.1:2760000-2765000 GCA_037957365.1 Torreya grandis
ATAATAACCAACTAACATACACATTTCTATTCTATGTGGTGTGTGTAGGGTTCTCATCTCATTATATCATTCCCCACATCTCTCCATATGAACTATCCTCTTCAATGATACCATCCTTCCATCATAATTAGGAGGGTGGAATCCATCTTGTATCCACCTTAGTATAATTAAATAATAGTTAGATCATATCATGAAATAATCATAATAAACTATTATAACAGAATAAATTACATAGTCATGATTAAAATGGATCATAAAGTAATATGACCAAATATCTACCAGTTAAATATCATGGTCACAAGTAATGAACACTATCCATAATTATCATACTACTAATCCAACCACTTAACACATTAAGTAAACCAAATTACTAACTATAAAATCTAGTAATAAACATATTGATAATTCTAGAGGAAACTCAAGGTGTAACATCTTTACCCCCTAAATCTTATCATCATCCTGATGACTCTTATTTCAACAAAATTTCAAAAATAAAAAAATGTTTAGTAGAAAATAAACATAATATCTAATGAAATACTAATCAAATAAATCAGGAAACAAAATATGAAATTCTTCATAATCTTCCCAATTAGAACTATTTTTAGAATATTGGTCCCATTGGACCTTGCACTGTGACACTTCTCTATTATGCAAACTAAGTTTTATAGTGTCAATTATTCTAACTAGTTCTAATGTAATCACCCTAGGATCCATAACCTATAAATCATTCCAATCCAACACATGAGAAGGATTAGAAACATACTTTTTAAGATATGACATATGAAAAACATTTTGCATGAGTGTTAAACCTAATGGAAAAACAAGTTTGTATGCCATAGGATTGATAACTTCCAAGACCTCAAAGGGTCCCACATATTTAGGAGATAATTTGGTTTATTTCTAATTTTGATTGAGGTTTTTTTAGGTTTAACCCACATAAATATTTTGTATCTAACTAAAAACTACCTTATTTTTCTTTCTAGATCAATGTAGCTCTTTTGTCTATCATTTACTTCAACCAACATTTACCTTATTAACTTAACCTATTCTTCCATTTCAATAAGTGTAAATGGACCAAATACTACCCTATCTTCTAACATGTCTTAGTTAATTGGTGTTATACACCTTATTCTATACAATACCTAAAATGGATCCATTTTGAACACTGATTGGTATGATTTGTTGTAGGTAAAATCAACCAATAGAATATATTATTCCTACATGTACTGATCCATGTAGTACATCCTTATAAGATCTTATAAAACTTAATACACCCTCTCTGATTGTCTTTTTTTTTGGATGGTACGGTGTACTAAATTTCAAATGAGTACCCAAATATAAATTGAGAGTGAACCAAAACCTATAAGTCCTTTTTGGGTCCTGATCCAAAATAATATTTTTTAGAAACCCATGCAATCTATACACTTCTTTCACACAACTCTTCAAAAGCATAGGTGCATCATCTAAAATATTACCAAGAATGAAAGGATATATCTTAGTGAATTTATAAACAACCAACAAAATCATGTCCTGTGAATTTATATACATTAAGAAATCTTTAAAAAGACCATACGAATAATGTACCACTTCCTTTATATCATAATATGCAAGTATATAAACATAATAGGATGCACATGCTAAGCCTTAACTTGCTAACATTATAAACATCATGAAACAAAATTAGATTCATATTTATTAATTCCTTTCTGTAAATATAATGGCCTTATCTCTACTAAGAGCTTAGTCACACCTAAATGACTTGAATAAGGATCATTATTTATTTCCTTGAGTACTACACTCCTCAAATTCTCTTTCTCTAGTACATAAATCCTTCTTTTGTACCTCAAAAAACCATCATTATCAAATTTGAATCCTTCATACCTAGGATCTTAAGAATTTTATGCCAATGCTAGCTTTACCTATTCATAAAATTCATTTCCTAGAGATAATTTCACTACTTGATAATGAAAGTCACTTTTAATAGTAGCCAAAGATACTATATAAATTAGATGACTAAAGCTATCCATAACCCTATTTTACTTGCCTTTAATGTAGTTAGTATCAATATCATAATATGTCAAGATCTCTAACCATCACCTCTAACTTCCATTTAGGTTAGGTTGGGTAAAGATATACTTGAGCCCAAATTATTGGTCTTGAGATCAAATGGTTTTATTGATAGATAATGCCTCCAAAATTGCAAGGCATGAAATATTCAGCCAATTCTAGATCATGCAAGGCATTATTTTCCTCATAAAGATTCAAATTTATTGACTTATAAGCTACACATGACATTATTTAATGATAAATTCTCTAATACCATCTCTTGAAGCAACAATTATTATCAATAATTGGCCATTTGGATCAGGAACTTTCAATACTAGTACTAAGGTAAGTCTTCTTTTCATCTTCACAAAATCTTACTCACACTTTATTTCCACATAGAATTATAATTTTTATGTAGAAGATAGGTAATAGGATTTTCTATCTTGGAAAATTTTGGAACGAAATTACTATGATATCCATCTAAACCCATAAAACTCCTAACTTCATAGACATTTTTAGTTGTTGGCCACTCCATAATGGCTTTAATATTCAAAGGATCAATGGATTTACTTCTATAAATATAATGTGCCTAAGGTATTATACCTTTTTATAAAGGAAGACACACTTTGAAAACTTTTCAAAAAGTTTATGTTTCCACAATCATCGTAGAACCAACTTCCAATGCTTTATATGTTCTTCCTTAGATTCTAACTAGATAAGGATATCATCTAAAAAGACCAATACAAAATGATTTAGATAATCCTTAAACACATTGTTCATGAGATCCATAAATGTTGTTGGTGCCTTCATTATCCAAAAATGAATAATTAAGAAGTCATAATGCCCATATTGAGTTATAAAAATTATTTTTAGAATGTCTTCCTCATGAATCCTTAACTGATAATATCTTGCTCAAATATCAATCTTCGATAAAAATGGTGTTCCATGAATTTGATCAAAAATATCATCAATGTGAGGTAAATGATACCTATTTTTAATCATTTACTTATTAAAAATCCTATAATAATTACACAAGTGAAGGGTTTTATCATTCTTATTAATGAACACAATCGGTGCACCCCATAGTGACACACTTGTTTGAATCAACCCTTTGAATAATAGCTCTTGAAGTTGAGCTTTCAACTCCAAAAATTTAGTTGTCATCATTCTATAGGGGGTTAGAATGTGGTTCAGACCTTGGAATGATGTCAATTAAGAAATAAAATTCTCTCTTAGGGGGTAAACTAGGTAATTCTTGAGGAAAATATCTTAAAAATCCTAGATAAAAGGATAATCTTTGATAGAAGGCTTTTTTAATTCCTCCATCTCATTTATATTTACAATAAATGATTGAAACCATTTTCTCTGAGATTTCTTCAATTGAAATTATGAAATCTATATAATTTTAAGGTTCCTCTTTATTCCCTAAATTTTGTTTTGATTACTCAAATCATCCAAACATTCAAACCTTTTAAGTTAAAAATCTACCATAGATTTATGTTGAGCTAACTAGTTTACTCCTAGGATCACATAATATGACCCTAATAGAGATACAAACATATCTACTACCATAGTGAATTTAGGTAGTTTGATCTCATCTTTGACTAAACATTTATTGACCTTGACCTTAGATTAGTTCCCATATTGATCTAACCATGCTTTTACCATAACTCTATATTTCATAGATAACTTGTTAGTCATAATAAGAGAAATAAAACATTTAGTAGATATTGTGTCAATTAAAATTAAAATTGGTTGACCAAATAATGTACCTGATATCTCAATAAGAGAAGCCTAAAAATAAACTTGATGGTTGTCAATAGTTGCATGAATTCTCTGTTGAAAATATCCTTATTACAAAGTACAACCCTTATTATTACCATCTTATTTTCCCCAAGAGCATTCCCTAGAATAATGATCACTTCCATAGATGAAGTATACACCAAGTGGTCCTTTTCTATCTAATTGTTAATTTCCATTAAAAAATCCCTTTAAACCATTTCTTAGTTTCATGTTCCTTGAATCACTATTAAGCTTAGCATTCTGAATCTTGAACTAGTTTTTAGAGTTTCCACTCCTCTTCCAATTCTTATTTTTGAAAGTCATTTTAAGACATCCAAACTTCTTGAATTTCTCTCTGACCTAATAAATGACTTCAATATTTGATCCTAATTTACTATTTTTCCAAATAATTAATCCATATTATATGTTCCATGTATGGGGTTTTAATCCCATAATAAATTCACTGATGTGAAACCTCTCATCTAATTGATACTGAGGGATACAACTTAGGATCTTGGTGAATTACTCTCAATACTAATTCACTATAAGGTCTCCCTACTTTAAATTCTAAATATCTATTATCTTTTTATCAAAATAGATTTGGGGAAACCATCATGATTTAAACAAGGTCACTAACTATACCAATGTGGTGGTAGTAGAGTCAAGATTCATCTCTAATTTATTATTTTACCACTAGATAGTTACTTCACCAGCCGATTGGTAAGCTCCCAAAACTACATTCATAACTTAAAAGTAATTCTATATCTCAAAATAATATTCCATCTTGGTTAGCCATGTTTTAGATCCATCTCCTAGAATGGTTCTATAAAACTTTGGTGGATAAAGTTTCTTCATATCCCATGCATGATCATAATGTATACAATCTCTCACATCTTGAGGTACCTCCTCTTATTTTGGCTCCTTAGGAACTTCTTGATTAGTAAGATGTTCTTCATGTAAATTATTATTGTTCTCCTCAACATGACCCTGAAATTTTTATTCAAAGGTATAAATTTAGTCCCTAGTCTCATTCATGGTTATGACAATCTGGTCAAACTTTGAATCTTGTTCTACAACAAATAAATTTTTCTTAACTATAGGGTTAGCATTATTGGTGTTTTATGTACGCTCACCAACTGGCCTTCTACATGACATTATTATTTATGAACATA
>JARHVA010001083.1:2772500-2827500 GCA_037957365.1 Torreya grandis
TACAATGAATTTAACTTAATCAAACATGTCCTAATGTTAGTCTTCAAACCTTACTATATGAAATTTAATTTAGTGAATAGTATACTAAACTATTTTACTTAACATGATGACATGGTACTCACCCAAAATTTATCAGTCATAAATGCAATCATTGGTAAGATAATGGAATAAAAATTCACATCATAATAAAATCATACAAGGAAATTGAAACAAAAGTTACAATGATTATATACATGAAGTGAAACCAGAAAATTGTTTTAATTTACCACTGCACAAACATGCCACACTCATTCAACCCAAATGGTACATAGTCATGGATAATGGAATAAGACAACACACTATCATTTCAGCCATTGTATGATATTATAAATGCAAACACACTTTAAAATGATCAAATCAATATGCATAATATAATCAGTCATCTCAAACAATAAAATATGTTAATAATATGGTGTATGTATGGTGTATGTTGATAGAATCAATATTAACCAACTAGCACATAACAACACATCTCTATTATATGTGGTGTGTACAGGGTTCCTATCTCATTATCTTATCCTCCACTTTTCTCCATCTACACCATACTATCAAATGATACCCTCCCTCAGTCATAATTAGGAGGGTGGACTCCATCTTACACCTACTTTATTACAATTAAACAATAGCTATATTTTATCATGACATAATCATAATAAAATATTTTAATAGAATAAACTAAATAATTTGATGAAAATGTATAAAAAGTGAATACAACCATCTAACTACTAGTTAACTATCATGATCACAAGTTATAAACATTATCCATAATCCATGTACTACTAATCCAACCACTTAACACATTAAGTAAACCAAATCACTAGCAATATGATCCAATAATAAATAAATCAATAAGTCTATAGGGAAATGAATCTATAATAGAATATCCACAAACTAAAGCATTGTATATCTTTAGTAGGTACTAAGACATTGTTACAAGGTGGATTGACAAAAGATTTAATGTTAAGGATTTCAAGATTTTAGACCTAGTGATTTTATGGGATAAGGCACATGAGAAGAAAAGGAAACATTACAATATCACTCCATGGATTGGGCCATACCACATATATTATATTCTAGGTAACAATTCATTTCATGTGAAGGGTCTTCAATGTGATGATCTTGTTTTTCTAGTGAATGGATAGTTCTTGAAACATGATTTCATGGCTGGTCCAACTAGAGATGCTTAAAAATTATTGTGAGTTCTCTTATAAGTAGGAATAGATTATTTTTTCCACTTTATATAATAGATTTCACACTTTTTATCATTT
The DNA here is from genome assembly GCA_037957365.1 of Torreya grandis. Classification (NCBI taxonomy): domain Eukaryota; kingdom Viridiplantae; phylum Streptophyta; class Pinopsida; order Cupressales; family Taxaceae; genus Torreya; species Torreya grandis. The sequence goes on from JARHVA010001083.1 coordinate 2,773,808, forward strand.
ATTTTCTTTGATAGATTTCCTTTTTTTTTAGATTAGTTTCTATTTTTCTACATTTGCTTTCATAGTTAGTTTTGCTTCTTCCTAGGTTAGTATTCTTAAAACATAGAAAATTTCAATCAATTTATTATGCTAAAATTATGAAAGTCCTACCAAAATAAAGGGGATGCCTCAAGAATATCACAACTCCCATACACCAAGATTTATTCTAGTAATACTTAAGATTATGAAATAGGGGTATGTGTCATGACTAAAATTAATTTTTTTCTTAGATTAAATAAGTTCACTTAGCCTTTGGAATTTACTCCGATAAAATCATGAAAATTTTAGAAATGTTTTTCATTTCAAAAGATAAAATAAATTATTAAATTGAAAAACATGAATGGAAGATAAGAAACATTGAAACAAATGCATACTAGAAATGACATATTGATAAAAAAAAATGGTTTTATTATACATACACCTAGTTAATGGTTATTCCCAAGAATTCTACCACTATGTTCCAAAAAACATCATAAAAAATTATGGAGGAAGGGTGATTCACATAATATTTACTAGGGATATAAACACCTGGATGGAAATAAAGTAAAGCTTAGAATGGGATCGAAGGTATTTCTATTGGGGCTATGAATTCCTACATGGAAGAATAATGTGTATAATTCATTTATTATTGGTGTTATAAAATAAATAAAAATAAAAATAAAATTATAGTGTTTAACAAAATCTTTTTAAAAAATCTCATAACAAGGGAAAATAATTAGTATAAAATATCTCAAATATCGTAGGAATGAAAAGGGTTAGTATTTTGCATGAATAAGTTTGAGTCTCTTCTCAAAGAATAGTCTACTTATACTTTTCTTGTTAGAACTGAGGTTCTATTATGATACATAAACTAAGATTATAGGTTATTAAATAGTTTCGAGTATTTCCTCGTTGAGCTATCATTTTTTGTGCTCAAACACACCCCATTTTCAAAATTAAAATAAGGATCTATTATTGTTAAGGCATATTTATTAATGGTCCATACCAACCTTAAAAATTATGATATTGATCAAATGTGCACAATCCTAATTTTTTCAAATTCAAATTTCATTACAAAATTTCTGAAAGGATTAAAGTCAAAGTTTGAACATTGTTTAGGAACTTTTTATCACCTTTGATTCTATTATATACTATCAAATGTGTATTCAATATTATGTTTTTATTTAATGAACTAACATGACTAATCAAGACAAGATATCATGTTTTAAGCTTTTATGTGCAACATGTTGAGTTTAATTTTTATCAAGTTCCATAGATCATATATATTGGCATCCCATTCACTCATAGCTAACCATAGTTATAACATAAGTATTTTAAGTCTTTTAGATCATCCAAATTTCAAATATCACTCCATGTGGAAGCATATCATTCACCTATGGAATTTGGTGTTCAAAATACATTCTTCCTAGGTTTCCATGAGCCATCCAAATTTCAAAATATTTTAAACGTGGGGCATATCTAGTTTTCATCAAAATTTGTAGGTATTCCAAGTTATTGAACCTTAAGATAGCTTCATGTTCCAACATTTCCATCACTCGGAGTCTATTGTAATAAAATACATAGTCATTATTAAAACCTTACCCAAAATCTTTAGGTCATTCCAAATTGAAACATTTTACTTACCTTAGACCTAGAATATCAAGTTAGGTTGATTATATCTAAAGATCCTAAGACTTTGAGATCATGCTAAATGGTAGAATTTTTCTTCCCTAGGACCTAAAAGATCAAGGCGGGTCCATTATATTTAAATCTCTTGAATTCCCTAGATCATGCCAATTGGTAGGATCTCATTCATGTAATCCTTATCAATTTTAAATACATTATACAACTTTTAATTCTCTAGTTTAGTGAGATTAATCCATGTAGAGAGATATAATTAACCCAAAGCTTTCTAGTCAAAAGTACACAATCATAACTCTAATTTATTTTGGCTCATGAGTTTTATCCATGTTTCATCATAGTAGAAGCCCAAAAATATCAAGAAGAAGGTACAAAAGAAAAATATAGAAACTTCCTTGAGATCTTGATATTGATCCATATGGCACCATCTTGTGCATGTGAAGCCTTATGGAAAGGGTACAAATTTTAAATTATAGAATATTCTTAAGTCTCTGAGGTCACAAGAAATGGAAAATAATCATTAAGTCATAGAACATAAATCATACAAATCAAAACAATAAATTTTAAGACTCGTGGGTAAATGAGATTGAGACAAGTGTCATTATCTTAGAGCTAAATAGACAAAATACAAGTATGAGAGTTGAAAAATAGGAAAAATACAAATAAATAGGGAATGAACACTTATCTTAAAGTGATGACTAAGCACCAAAAATTAACAAAAATTTTCTACATGGAAAAAAAGATGCCCACCAAAATTGACTTGTTAATTTGAAATCAAAATAGGAGGTAGAGACAAAATCCATTATTTTATTAAATTTTCACAAATTAGGTATTCATGTCTCAATATTTTAGAAATATATACAAAATTTTAAGAACATCAAATCACTTTTCCATTAATTAATGAGTTAAAAACTATTAATTAAAGACATCAGGGTTTCAAGAGCCCTAATTTTTACTGTTATAGAATTTGTAAATCAATCCATCCAAACTTGTATAAATTCTAAAATAAAACAGTGGATTTTTCATCTTGAATAGATAACTATCCTCCTTCCCTCTATTTTATTATATGATAAAATAAATACCTCGACATAGTTCTTGACATTTGGGTATTGTCATTTCTTAATTACTCAGCCCTATAGGATGAAATTGGCAACATAAATCCATATTCAGCCTAGGACTAATTGGAAGAGGATAGGAAAATATATGTGGATGATATGTTTCTACTTAAAATAATTGGTTTACATAATTTGATAGTGAATTTTGAGGTAATTACATGTATTAACTTACTTTGTGATTTATTCTTCAATGACACTATTAATGGAGACTATTTTCACTTAATAATTCATCAAAATATTGTTACTTATATCTTTGGTTCTACTTTTTAGAATTATATGTGCCTAAAAATTATATAAATTACTTATAACCAATTCACAACCAATGCCTGGTTAGACCACAACATATTCTAGGGTAATTTGAAACAATAACTAGTGAAGGAACAAAAATTGAATATACAGGGGGATATGTATTTGGTACCCATAATCAAGTCTAGGCAAGGCTTTAGGATAAACATAGACTTTTTAAACATTTTATATGGGTTTATTATAATCACATAAATAAACAAAGAGTGGGTTCCCTTGATGGACATAATTATGAAGTCAAACAAAATTGTAGTGCTTAGATAGGTTATTAGTTTCCATCTTAGGGCATATATTTTTAAATTTGATAAAAGGCCATATGATGGAAATTTTTACATGATGTCATATGTATCATATTAAATCATAGGGACAATGAACATGACCTATGCGAAACCTTAGGATCTATCTTTAGAATATGTGAATAACAATGTTTGTGATGATTCTCCCTAGTCTATCTTTACAGGTTTAAGAGATAAATAAATGAAAATGTATAGGTAATATACCCATTGGTATATGAGGCCATTTATGGTATATTCATTCCAAATATTTATAAAAATATAAGGAAAATAATTACAAAGGTGGAATATTACTATTGATATTCTTCCTACTTTGGGCTCAAATGGATCAACTCTTGCTCAAAACACTTGAATAGTGTCCTTTGTCATCTTCATGAGTCTTTGTGATGCCATGGCAGTCCAAGAGAGGGTCATTTATCTTTAGGTCCATAGGTAGAAGGTTCATGTAGTGTAATTATGTCATCATGTGTTGTAGGTAGTCATCATTTCACCCTATGTGAACTAAGTCAATATTTCATCTTATGTTGGTAATGCTTAAAAGTCTTTATCTAGTCTTGATGTGGTCCTTATGCCCCAAAGTTTCTCATGATAAGATTATATGTAATGTTACAACCCATGGTAGGTCATGTGTCCATTTAATCATGTCAAGAACCTAGAGAATGTCTAATAATAAAAGGATATTGGAGTTAGTATGAGAAGGTAACGGTAACTTTTGTTTAAATCCCTAGAATATTTTAAGGTTTTTTAGAAAATGTTAAGTTAATTTCTTCAATTGATATCACATTTGATACCATGCATATATTTCCTTATAAGTTGTGTTCAAACCATGTGATTAGATTATTATAACCTCTAGTACATTATAAAGTCATTATCAAAGGTATAATGTCTCTAAAATGGTTTCATGGCCATCATAATATCATTTGTAGGTGGTTTTATATGTTAAATAGGTATATTTAGAAGTCACCCTTTTTATTTACCAAAAAAGGCCCCACATGATTTTTAAAATGACCTTTCAACATCCCTCCACCCATACCCTTTTATTTTAAATTATAATTGACCCTTCATTTCCATCTTCTTATCCTCCAATGGTCTTTCAAGATCTCAAACATGAAAAAATATAGAGAAATGATGTTTTTAAAAGTATTTTTAGGACTTTTATGGTCATGCTAGAGTTAGATGAGGATAAACATGATATTAGGGATCACTTGTAGGCATCAAAGAGAAGAATACATGTCTCAAATGTGCATATAGAGTAATAAATAGTAGCAATATTTACATCAAGCTCTTGGAAACTTCACAAGGCCCAATTTAAGTTGAATGGTAAGGTCCATACAAGGGGAGTTAGATTCCAATATCTTAACCATAGGTAGAGTTCCAAGTGGTATTAATATTAGTATAATTGCTTTGTAGACCAAATCCCTAGGCTTTATGACCAATCACTAATAACCCTAGGTGGTGTTAAGCCCTTTGTAAACCTCATAATCTATGTTACAAGTAGATTTATGAAATTTTAAGCTCGTTATGACAAAATAATCATGGGGAAGGATCTATAGAGGTCTGATGGGTGTACCAAACTCCTCTAAGCATGTTCTCATGACACTTTAAAGGTTAGATAAACATCAAATATCCCATGGTTGTTAGGTTACAAGTTTATGTCCAATAATTTATGTGTTTCATGAAGTAATAGTACACAAATAAGGTCAATACAAAGTTTACATGTTTTCCCCATGTTCCTCACATACTTCATCTACTCACCATTTTCTCACAATAGATCTCCTTCAAGTTACTCAATACCCACCATGTGAAGGAAGGAGAAAAGCTCCGAGATTGACTTAGTTGTTATCATGATAACCCATATAAATTATAAAATTATATAAATGATGTCTTCATTAGCTTGTAGGGGTGATTTAAGAATATGGAGGATCTCTTCTTTAAAAATAAACAAGTTGTCATATGGTCCTCAAGACAAACACACATAAACCATCTCCAAGTGCATTCATAAGATATTTAGCATGATTTAAGGTTTATTAATGTTTTTTAAGGTTTTTATGGATTCATAGGTTTCATTTTCTCCCTAAATATACTTGATCCACTTTGACAAAGGTATTACCCTATTTGATAACCATATGGGGGATGATTATGTCTCAATAGGTGGTCTTGAATGGAGATTATCAGCCCACATAATGTAACCTAGAAACATGTTCTTTATAATGAATTCATTAATACATTTTCACCTCATAGTGGGATTTGGATTCCAAACTCAAAAATTCAAAAGGACTATATAAGACACCTACAAGCCTAGATCCTCATGCACAAGCCTATGTATGAAGTTAAGAAAAAAATCTTATGCAATTCCATTAAAGGATAATTAGAGCATGGTAAAGGAAGACCAATCAAGTTTGGCTAATATTATGAGGTTAGTGATAGTTGAAAAGGTTAGGTTTAATCCCAAAGTTCAATAATTCTCCTAAATCATCACATACAATTCAGCCTTGGTAAATGAAAGAAATGATTATATACTTGTGAAGATGATTTTATTGAGAAATTTTATTAGGTTCCCATGAGGTCAATGTAGTTCCAAATATGGTATAAAAACATTTATCTTATTCTTTGGCCTATATAAGGACTCTAACTACAGTCAAATGCTTCAAATCATCACCTATAGGGATCCTAACCAAGTTGTCTCCAAACTTGAATATAAGATGCCACATACATAATGAGGTTAGATATCAAACAAATTAATAGGGTATAAAAGTTATTAAAGGTTAAAGGTAACATAAAGGATTTATTAAATAAGATAACCAAAATGGCCCCCTAACTCTACATACATAGCCTAATGCATATAGGTGTACCTAGTCAAGCTAAATTACCTAATTGGTTTGAAAGATGAGATCTGATAGAAGGAAAAATCCATGTGAAATTAGCCCCATAATTTTTTTATGCCATATCTATGGTTCTCAATATCAGTGAAGGTAGAGTCAAGTTTAGAAGAGCTTCCCAGGCCTACCTAAAATCACAGCACACAAGCCTTTATATATATGGATAGAAGAGTAAGTTGGTTTTAGACTAGAGGAGAATCAACCCTAAAAGGATGTTGATATACCTTGAATTAAATTTTAAGAGTTTTAAAACTCCCTTGATAGTGAGGGATTAAATTATCAAGGCTATTCAAGACATTAACATCAACTGGCTTAAGAATCTATAATAGGGCCATAACAAGCCTAAAGGAGAATAATGAAAAATATATATATCTATCACAATATGACACTATATAAAAGGGTTTATGAAATTGGAAAATGATGTTAATAAGCATATAATTTCACAACAATCACCTATAGGTGGTCTTATGTTTTGAAGATTAGTTTAGGCGTATAAGGCCTAAAACCCTACATAAGCCTTCAAACATCCAACTCCACTCTTATATAAAAATGAGTTACTCACATATATTTAATACTATATGAGGTTGTATGATGATGTAACATGTGTTTATATATGTTTCATATTGAAATTAATACAAGATAGTGATAATTTGACTTAAAAAACTTTCATGATCTCTTTTATCACAATCTACCAAAGTCAAGATACAAATTTAAATGCTCACATATTATAGGAGGAAGTAAAAGGGGACCATTTATATTAGGGTAATTTTAGTAACAATATCAAATTTAAATCCATTGTTCATGGATATGGATTCATGGGGTTAGATGTATAAATAATCCTTAAGACTGTGAGCATGCCTTAACTACCATGGAAAGACCTGAGGGCTACCAACCTTTGCACAGATCTCAATATACAAGATGCATGGTACCAAGATTTTTTAAGGATATTTTAACTCAATATTCATGGATTTAAGTTTTAAATCGAAGATCTATTCTTTATGAACCATCATTAAGATTGTAGGCCATTCTAAATCCTCCAAAACCCTCATGGATAACCCAATGGTAAAGAACCTATTCCTGATGACCTTAATGTCCATGAAACACATTTAAAACATAATTATGACACCTAAATGTCATATATTATCCTTATACAAGGAATTTGTCATGTGTGAAGTATACTATGCAAAAGAAATAGCTTATAGTGTCTAATTCTATATCTATTTTCATAGTTCCCAAGCATGTTAAAGGTCATGAGTGAGTACAAAGGCCTCTTTACCCTATGAATAGGTGGAATGGAATTATAACAACAATTATTGAATCCATACATTAATATTATAAATCCTAATGAGTAAATTGTAACTTAATTGAGGATATAGACTTCATTTTCATTTAAAGAAGAGTATTTTAGGTCTACTCACATGATGAAGAGGCTTTCTCTAGTAGGAGCACCCCTATGTCAAAATTTACAAGCCATTACAAATTTTAAAACATTTTTAAAGATTCATAAGTCTTAGGTCTCTCACCCAATAGAAATATTAATGCATTTAATGGAATTTGAATGGCATGAAGGATGGTATCTAGACAAGTAGTGGTTATGCTCAAACAAGTAACTATCTTCTCACTACATGTCAACGAGTAATGGAAATATTTCAAGGAACACAATTCCATCATGGATTTAAATTAACTAGGAATAGGCCATCCACCACACTTCCATGCCCAAAAAATCTCATTGAAGGCCACTATGTAGCTAAGACAATGCATGGGAGGAGTTATGGCACTATTTTTACCCCTTAATCATGTTCGTACCTATTTATTGTATGGATCATGGTCATTGATTCCTTACCACTACACCTATATGCCATATTATCCTTCTCTCTCCTTCTCATGTGCTATATATTTGGCTTACAAAGACATTGTATGAATCCCTCTATTGGGTATGAGAAATATCTATCCATTTGATCTTGCATCCTTGAGCTAATATAAATATTGATTCAACCTCCTCTATACTAGTATCTAGTGTGTTTCATGTTTTTTATTTTCATAAGAGGTTGATATTTTCTCCCTTTACAAGTCCTTACTTCTCATGTAGATGTTAGTGAACTATTCTTATGCAGGTTATACAGTGTGAATTTATAATGATTATGTTTACATTGAAGATTGATTGATAGTGTCATAAATTAAACCTCTCACTCATCATCCTTAGATACTAGTCATCATCATAACATCCATGTAAATAATTTATGTGTATTATTCTTAGGAAAAGTGTGATAGCAATTAGTCTTTGTGTTGTCTATAAGAGTTGTTAAAGGATCAAGTAGAGGAGACACAACATATTGGTGCATCACCCCCATAGCTTAGGTTTGCTTTCATGTTCATTATATTTATTTTCATTGGAAATATAAATATGTTTAGGTAGTAGTTTAGATTAGATTATGCATCAAGGGAGCTATCCCAAAAACTATAGACTCACCTCATTCATTAGGCTACCCACACCTAGAGGTGATTCCATTATATCAATTGGATGAGGTAGGTCTTAAAATGATTTTCCTCAAGGGTGAAATATACATTGAAAATAGTTTATGTCACACCTAAATGGACCAAAACTCAAGGAATTTGGATCACTTACTCTCAACATTTGGTGATCTCAAGAGATTTAATTCTCTAGTGGTAGATAACACCCAAATTTCATGCCAAAGGTCATCACAAGGTCTTCATCAAAGGATAAGGAAGATAAATTTGTTGACTTATATTTAGATTTTGATATAAATAAAAGGTACCCCAAGTCTAAACCCTATCCTACACCCCCTACTTCTCCTAGTCCTATTCAATAAAGTAATGTTACAAATTTTATACCTCTAATGGATAGGCCTAGAAGCTAATAATTTATACCCTTTAATGGTGATAACCCTTTTAACCTAGATAAATTTGGTGATATACCTACTACTTCACTCAAAATTATTCCATACTTAATATGATAAATTTCTACTACTCCTATTAAACACATTCTAGACATAACCAACCTTTATTTAGTGCCAAATGTGACTCAATAAAATGTAGCAATGAGTCTTCTAGATACATCATTTAGATGAAATTCACTTTAGTGGTATAGAGTTATAACATGTACATCCATCAACACTTGGGATGAGTTTGGGAAGCACACATGCAAGCACTTTGAGGTTAAGAGTGACCACTTGTACCTAGTAGACTAATTAACCACAATCAAAAGGTATACTTAAGAGTTTATGGTATATTTTATCTATAAGTTTAAAAAAAATTAGGATAAGATCCAAATAATAATTAAACCCATCCAAATTAAGCCTTATTTTATTATGTGAGATCCCTTAATTTTGATGTGGCAGTCATGATATAGTCAATGGGTGGGAACACATAACCTGATGCCTATGAAGTGGAAATAAGGGTAAAAAACTATCTCATTCAAGTAGTAAATCTTACACCATGGACCCTCATTTCATTATTTCAATAGATACAACCTCTTATTCCTACCATTACCCCTATACCTATGCCAAACAATAATGAATAGGTAGATACTAGTCTAGTAGATATGATGGTTAAACTTGAAGGGCTACTAAAATAAAAAAATAACAAGATATTATCCTTATAAAATCAAACATTTCCACCCCATAAACCCTAAAAAGTTCCTTTTCAAGCTACCTATTAGCCTTATTAGTTTAATATACTTCCATAGCAAGTTAATACTCAAGGTTAAGGGTAGATCACTAAGGTAAGACCATACAATAGATTCAATCCTAATTTTTCAAACACTTCTAGAGAATTAATACCTACTCAAAATAGCTACGATCAAGAAGGCCAATGGTTTTCATAATTGGGACAATCTCATGAAAAATTTATTTGCTCAGTTGAAGGTGCTAATCAATTTCTTCTTATGCAGTAGAATAAAACTTCTTATATGAAGAAGAATCAAGCTCCTCCCATGCGAAACAAATATGATCCTCTTATGCAACAAAAATAAGTTCCTATTGTATAACATGGAGTGATCCTTTTCATGACTCAATATGAAATGAAAAATCAACAAGGAATGAATGAGGGATAGGCATAATTAGAGACTACCTTTGTAACTTTCAAGAAGGACAAAATTCTTTTAGACAATGTGTAATAAATCAACTTTGAAGTGCAACTAAGGTTGATTGCCCTATTATAACCAATATAAGGGATAAAAGAAGGGTATTGAGTGGTTACTTAGAGGATGGGAGATTATATCCTTCATCGTCTCAACCACCTCATAAAACTAATGAACAAGATGTAGTCTATAAAGCTCCACTACTCTAAAAGGGTCAAAAATAGAAAGGTCCATTCATAAATCAATTCACTCAAGCCTAACGTAGTACTAATACTCCTACATTATAGTCAAAGTTTGCTATCCCTTAGATTATTATTGTAGACTATATGAATAAGGCCCATTTCACCATACCAATGTGGGACACATTTCTTATTATAAGGTAAAAGAACCTCCAAAAATATGTCACATCCCAATTTTTCCCTAAGTTGATTTCCCCAATTATCCATGGATTAGTATGGTTGTTAAATTTATTTATTTCTATTTAATTGAGTTTTAAGTCATAATCTATTTATAGGATAGTTTTATATTTCTTGGATTACATGATTAAATTACTATGAGTTATTTGTATTTATCTATACTTTTCATTATGATCATGTTTATTAGTTGTTAGAATAGTATTTTATGAACTATATCCTGATATTATAATATAATTACCTTCCTATTGTGAGTTGGATGCAAGATAGATCCATCCATCAAAGCATGATGGAGGGAGAGAATCATTGAATAGGATGGCATAAATGGAGGTGTTGGGGGATGATATAGGATCAACTAGATAACCCATGCACACACCATGATTGTTAACATTATTTATATGTATTTATTTAATTATTATTTTTAAAATGTACTTTGTTTAGTTTGCATTTAGATGATTGATTATATGTGTTAATTTTTCTCTAGATTTAGTTCACTTCTTATGTTGATCTAATTGTGTGATCTCATTATGGTTTTAGTACATAGATTGAGTACATTATGTTGCTTTTTGATCATTTCATGTTATTGTATTCATGATTATGGATGATATTTATTTAATGAGTAGGTAAATATTTATGTTTAGTATTTACTTACTAATGATTATAGACTAACTAGAGTGTCTTTAAAATGTATAATACATTAGCTGGTTATAATGATATTTGGGAAATATTATTGTTTTGTCTTAATTCCTTTATATATAAAATATAGTTAAAGACATCTAGGATAGTCCATATAGAGTGGTAATAAAAAATGACTACATTGATATAATACCATTATGTTTTAGTATAATAGTTGTTTGATTCCTATTATATTTAAAATCATGTCATTGAATTTAAATTAGTCACATTGTTATTTAAAGTCATAATGTTGATTAACTTTTATAAGTTATTACAAAAATTACATTATTACCCTAAACTATCATATGAGCTAACTCATATTCAATGTTTGAATGCATAGATAATTGTGCTATGTAAAGAAGACTTGAGAAATTTTCATTATCATAAATAAAGATTATAAAAGTGGACTTTATAAAGTTGATACACATGAATGAAAATTCAAAAGCCCTTAAATAAAATAAAGGATTAAAATGGTTTAGGGAACATTCAATATAATTAGGGATTTGTTTATTTTTATCAAACTAGAGTCAACATAGATAAAAAAAATTGGATAATGGGGTTCTACATGGTGGAAATAAGGAAAACTATGAGTTTGGTGCTAATAGTTACATGCATTTCATGAATGAGAAAGGTTGAAAAAAAATAAGGATAAGAGGATCCAAACAGATGGGTGTGAGGGCACAAAAAAGAGAAGAAAAGTGAGCATAGATACTAAGAAAAGAATCATTCTAGTTAGAGAAGTATCAATTCTGAATCTATTGTGAAGTTGGTGAAGTTATTTCATTATTGTTTGAAATATGAAAATTTGAGTATAACTATGTCTTATTTCACCCTAGGATAGGGTGTTCAATCATCTTCCATAGTTGGACAACATGGAATTACCTATAGGCCTATGGGTTGCCTATAACAAAGTTAAACCTCTAGGTTAAAGGGGTAGCTCCCTTGATTTATCTATTGAGATCACACACTACACTATACTAGTCACTTAGGGGTGAAAATGGAAGAAGTCAACATAATTTAAACATATACTTATAAGGTGATACACTAAAAGATTAGTATAAAAACACACTTGCATATTCACTAAGATATAAGACTACCAAAATTAACCTCAAATCTATGGCCTTTTAGCATAAGTATTTCTCATACATCTAGATTGCTATACACATCTAAAGGTAGGTGAAAAGGTTTGATACTAGATACTACTAGTCCCTCTCACACTCCACGACACACTCAATAAACACATAAACTTTATGAGACCTATTTTAAGTGTTAGAAGAAAAACCACTAAGAAGGGGGGTGAATACACGATCAAAATTTTCATTCACATTCACTTATCATCCATTAACCATTCCAACCAATATAGTGATTAAATAATGCATTTAGAATCATTCATATGAGCATGACACAATAACATAACATATGTACACAAGAGATATGTAGTAAACCCTCATGGGGAATAAAACCCACTAAAACACATCTTGGTTAACTTGTCCTATAAGACCATGAATTAGTTTTAGTTGAGCACCAACCCAACAATAAGTACCAACCCCTAAGTTTATCAAGTACCAACTTCAATTTATCCAGCACCAAATTACTAGGAGGATATAACCCAATTAATGATTAACTACCCACTCAATCAACACTTTTAACATATCCACCTTGATCTTGTTTCTCTCTCATAACTAATGATGATATTGTGTTTCTCTATTACACTCAAAATGACCTCTCACACAAGTAATATTATTGTTTACCTTATTCAATCAATTATCCATTTTATGACTTGATTAGGTCATATGACCTTGATAATAATCTTTATTAACATTTTATAATCTTTATGATTGTTTACATATATCCTCATTATGGTCTACAAGACCTCCTTCATCTTATAAAAAATCTATCTCATTCCCATGAGGGACCTATTACTATTCCCTCTCATCTGATATTTCCATGAGGCCAAGATCTAAAGAGTTCACAATAATAAAATCAAAAGTACCTATAAACAAATGGAATGAAAAAAAAATGAAAACCAAATTCTTATTTATAATATGAGAATAAGATATGCTACTACTAAGGGTAATCACTTGCTTATATAGGCAAGGCTAAAGACTAATCTAGCTATCCTAACCAGTGTGGGATAGATCAAAACCCACTACAAGATGAAATAGATGGATAATACACTAGAAAAAATGAGTATTCACATGAAATAAATACTCTAACGCCCTACCTAAAGTGAATCTATGGGATAACAAAAGCCAAAAAAGAAAATAATTGCATATCCATAATATTAGTCCTGATAATTAGGCCTAATAAGGTAATTGTGTACAATATGTATCCATGAAATGAAGATTGAAGATGTCCTATGAACACCCCCCATGGAATTTTCTTAAAACCCCAAACATTCCATGTAACTCAAGGAAATGAGGTGATTCAAAATGATTCGTGAAGATGTCTACAACCTACTATTGAGTCATAATGTACTCCAATCTAAGAACATCATCTTGAATATTATAATGAATTAAGTGAATATGTAATTTAATGTGTTTAGTTTATTTATGCTCAATTTGGTTATGGCATATATGAGTTGCACTTTGGTTGTCACACAAAAGTATAGTGTGTAAATCCTATGTGAATCCATACTCTATCAATAACTAATGAAGCCAAAGAATATGTTGAATTGCTATTACTGCTACCCTATACTCAACTTCTATAGATGAAAATGCAATATTATGTTTTTTATTACACAACCAAGTAATAGGTGATTAACTAAGACAAAATATTTAGCCAAAAGTGAAATGCCTATCATCAAGATAACCTATCAAATCTAAATCAATGTATCCAATCAACTGAGTATAACCATTGGTGTAGTGTAAACCAAAATGAGTAGTGCCTCATAGATATCTAAAAATCCTCTTGATATCCTACCAATGAATGTCATGAGGGTCATGTGAAAACCTAGATATAAGTTAAAATTCAAATGAAATCTTAGGGTGTGTATGGATCAAATACATAAGACTACCTACCATCTACCTATACAGTGTAGGATCACAAAGTGGAGTAGTAAAATAGGCATTGAGAGTCACTCTAGAAGAATGAAAAGGAGTGGGAATTGGATTAAAATTAGTAATTCTAAAATGCTAAATATTATCAATGACATACTTATGATGACTCAAATTAATCCGTATATCTAACTATGAAATCTATAAACCAAGGAAGAATTATAAAAGACCAAGGTATATCATGTCAAAATGTGCTAAAAATGTGTATTGAATAGACTGAATTTGAGAAAAGGAAATCCCTATGAGAAGTAGATCACCAACATCAAGACCAAAATAACAATGTCCTCCCTAATACATTAAATATACACTATGGTATCAAAGAGGTAGTAAATAAAGCCAATAGAGAGAATAAATGAATCCATCTTCTAGTACGAAACCTAAAGGGCTTATTTGAGACCATAGAGAGACCTCCTAAGTTGATAAACAAGAGACAAATCATGAAAAAACCTATAATTTTCTCCATATATATTTCTTCATGCAAGTCTCCATGTAATAAATCACCCTTAATTTCCATCTAATATACTAGCCAACCCTATGATGAAGTAAGAGAAAGAACAAGGCAGATAGAATCTATCTTGGCAATGAGCACAAAATTCTATGAGTAGTCAATACCTTTGACTTACGAGAATCTCTTTACAAAAAAACATGCCTTATACTTTTCAATGGACCCATCAGCTACATACTTGGTGCATTAAATCCATTTTCACTTGACCAACATTCTTCCCTTAGGAAGAGTGATAAAATCCCAAGTGTGACTCTTCACTAATGAATAATACTCATTTGTCATCATATCATCCTACTCCTATATCCCATGATCCTATGAAAAAGATAGTGCATCCTCAAAGAATGTTTGACACAAAATTATAGTACCTATAAAATGTGCATGATGATGCTGATTAGGTGGAAGATCTTGTATGAATGGTGTTGCCTCATCAATAGTAGTATGAGTCCACCTAGGCATAGTGGAAACATTAGTGTGAAAAAGATGTTCATCCTCTGTGACATCCTTAGGAAGCTCATGAACTTGCTCCTCAAATAATGAATCCTCGAGAGGAGGTGAATCATGAAAAGAAGAATAATTAGGAATAAAAGAAGATGAAGAGTCATGAGATGTGAAATTCTTATCATATTATGCATGTGTTTAAAAATTAACATCATGAATATTAGGGTCTAAAATACAATAAGCTCTCATTTAGTCATAATAACCTAAAAAACCAAAGGTTTGTTATTTTTATCCAATGCTTTCCTTTTCTTCTTTGGTACAAACACCCAAGCAAGGCTCCCAAAAACTCAAAAAATGAGACATCAGCCTTGGATCTAGACTAGGTCTCCTCTAGAGTCATATGCTCAACTTATCGATGTAGTGTGTAGTTTTAAATGTAGTTCACACAATTAACTACCTCTAACAAATAAATAGGAGGTAAATCCCATGAATGCATCATGAAATTATCCATATCCTTCAAAGTGTGGTTCTTCCTCTCTACTAAGCCATTCTTTTATGGAGTATGTACAATAGAATGCTAGTGAAAAGTACCATGGGATGCTAAAAGATTAGTGAACTCTAGACTAAAGTACCACCCCCATTATCTATAAAAATATTCTTTAAGAAACTTGATGACTATTTCTATAACAAATCCTTAAATAATTGGAAGTGAGAAAAGACATTGCTCTTGTACTTAAAGAAATAAACCCAAGTATGCCTTTAGAAATTATCAATAAAAGTAAATGCATACTTATATCTATTGAAAGGAGTAGGAAAGTCCCTCAAATCACTATGCACAATCTCAAGTGGTGAATAAGCTCTCGTGGACATGCCTTTAGGAAATGGATCCTAATGTTGTTTCCCCAATGTACAAGAGCGATAGACTCCATCAAGACATGAAACTATAGGAATATCCTCTACCATACTATGAGTGCTCAAATCCTTGAAATATTTGTAGTTTAGGTGTCCAAATATCTCATTCTAAATCCTACTCTTAGAATTTTCATGAGAAAATAAACACGTCACTAAAAGAAGAGTATCATCAAAACCCTCAAAATAATAAAGTTGAGAACTATGATCAACAACACCCTATATAATGAGTGTGTGTAGCTCTAAAAACTCTTGAAATTTAGCACCATGTGATGTGAAAGTCACTACCTTATCTTGACTATAATGGAAAATCTAATAAACTAAAAGTAGATTGTTGGTGATCTCTAGAACATATAATGCATCATTGATGCAACCACCATCTAGTTATACATCACCCTTCCACTTAACATAAATTAAGGAATAATCTCCAACCTCAATGTTGGAAGTGGAACTTAGACTAAGAGATACAAAGGAATCCTTGGTATAAATCATATGGTTTGAAGCACAAAAATCTAGAACCCACCTATTTAAAATAGGTAACTATGATATCCTAAAAAAATTAAGTGCTCTCACATACCCATGATATGGAGGAGTGGAGATAGAAATATTATGTTTCCTAATGGCATCTTATAAGTTTCATATTATTTTGAAACACCTAGAATATTTTTAGTCATATAAAATGTAAAATTTTATGACTTCAAAATGGCTAATAGCACCCAACCTATACGTCATCTTTCTTGCTCACATAACCCTTTTCAATTAGTTTTTCACTGATTCCCAATCATCCATAGATTTCTATACTAAGATTTTGGAGACCTAGGTATCCCTCTCAGGACTTGATATATCCCCCAAGTCTCATCCCCTTAGGACAATAGCAACCAACTTGGATAGGAGCACCAGAACTCATGCTGTCCTAATTTTGGAACTTTTGTCCAAGTTTATTTTTACCTCAAATGGTTAGTTTTCCTTGAATCCTTATCTTTCTCCTTATAATCCTAATACAAGTTCATCTAACCCATGATCATTAATTACCATATCAAAGGACATTCAAAGTCCATTTAGAGGGGTTGACACTCTTTTACAAAAGAGATGCAAGAATACAAGCAAGTACACTTAAGCACTCTTCCCTATTCTCTACATACAACCTTCCAATATCATTTCAAGCCTATTCAATCACTCATGCTAGTCCCTGGTCATCCAAACTACATTATTTTTTGCATCTAGTTACATAAATCACACATTATTACACTGATCACTTCAATGGGAGAACTAGATTTGCTTGATCCCTCTTCAAAGTATTAGTATGTAGACCGCATGCCCACACATGGGGTGTGAAGTGCATCCAATGTATCCATTACAAACTAACCCCTTCTCTTATTTCCCTAAGTTTTAATTAAATTTTAGGAATTAGGAGATCCTATGGGTTTCAAATATTTAATTAGAGATAGAATGAGCTCTGTAGGCTTCTAGGACTCAAAATTTTATAGATAGGGTAGCACATACCTACTAGATAGAACCTAAAAATATTTTAGCCTCAATACAATAGTTTCAGAATAAGATTATAATGTTGAATAGTAGGGTATCCACTTTTGGTGATTTTATCCAACTTAGAAACAAAGTTCAAGAACCTATTCTAGCTTATTTTCTAGTCTTACTCCTCCAATATCAGACTTTGTCTCAGTCCAGATCAACCAGAATAATTTAAGTTCTAATTTCTTTCACATACTGCTATATTTATAAAAAGACAAAATATTATCTATTTAAACCAATTAGTAGGTTAATAAAATCATATCTATTTACTAATTTATATTTCTTAGACCCTTTATTCACATAGGAATTAAACACCTAATTTCCTAAGAAGAATAAAACATTTGTTGAACCTAACTTTGAATTTCAAAAAAAAACCCTAGAAATAATAGGGATAATTATTTATGATTTTTTGCCATAATTTCTTGATTTTTCTTGCGTTTAAAAACCATAATCTACAAATTAATTGAAAAATTATCACATATTTTGTTAAAACCCTAGTTTACACATACTATGTCCTTTTTGCATACAAACACATTCAACACACTAGGAAAAAGATATTGCTAATTTTAGAAATATTTATTTGTTTTTCCTAAGTTTTTCAAGAAAAATTATATCAATTTCTCTAGACTTTTTAGATTATTACATTAATTTTGAAAAAAATCATTCAAAACCCTAGTTATATCAACTAAACTCCTAGTTATTTTCTAGTACATTTCTAATCACTTTTTGAATTTTTAGATTGCATATCAAACTCAAAAAATCAATTCAAAAATCAAATACTTAGTATCTTGCACATGTATTTTTCCAAAATCCTTAGTTTCATATACTATCTCCTCTTTTTCTTTTCAAGGTATCACCTTACATTCATATAAATATAGAAAAAATGAAGCTCATGTATTTACAAACTATTCTTACATTTATTGCAAATAATAAAGATTCCATAATTAGTCATATCATGTACATTAATGATAAAATCTATCATATGTTAGTAAAAAGTTTCATCCTTTGCATTTCATGCTTAATTTTCACAATAAGGGATGTCATTACAACATTTATCTCTAAAATTACACAAGATTTCAATATTCCTTTTGCATATTCTCTATCTCTAATATGGAAAAATTTCCAAGTTTTTCATGCTAAACATGTTAGCAATAATATATTATAAGTCAAAGATATTTATGGATTCAGGCATGAATTCGTTATCTCTACCCTTTACTTCCTACTTATCATGTGGAAAAGTTTTCAAGCTTATCATGCTAAACACATTAGAAATGTCATAAAATATGCCAATGTTTTTTATGCATTCATGCACAAAATCATGATTTTTATCTATTACTCTTTACTTCTCATATAAATTTTTATCAAAATTATCATGCTAAACACATTACAAATGTCATAGTACAAGTCACATTTTTCTCTGCATTAGTGCATAATTCCATTCTCTTTATCCATTATCTACTATCTATCATGTGGAATGTTATTTATAGTCATTTTTTTATACATGGTTTCTACTTATATGTATCTAACTCTTTGGATAATTTTAAGTATCTCCTTATCACTACTACACACCAAAAAACACTAGCAGTTATATCTCTCTCCTTCATTCAAACTTGGTTCATCTAACTTTTATCCTACACCTACTATCAACTCTATACCTATATTAGTTCATGTGGTACATGCTATCACCAAAGTTCACAAATATAGGTAGGTTGATTACACCCATGGTTATAGCTTTGTCACTCAAGTTAGCACCCCTTCCAATCTAGTTTCATCTCCTTCACTTGTTATAGTTCTTCCTCCTATATTGACTTAGCTATAGCTAAGACCTTCATCAGCAACACAAAAAATTCATACACCTCCATAGCTTCAAGATTCTAGATAGTTTCTAACTATAGTATTCACACCCAAGGTAGTATCATTGAGATCTCATGTATCTACACATAGAGCACATGTTTAGAGAGCTTTTCCTATAACTAGATGGGTCCCTCAGAGTCCCATAGTTACATCCACTTATCAAAGTTATAGGGGGACCCCACATTAGGTTTCTACTATAGACATTTTAGATCATGTATAGCATACATAGATCTTAGAGCCATAGTCTCAACATTTCCATCATTCTTCATGATCACACATGATACTTCTTCATGATATAGGATAACATGATAAGGAGTCTCCCATGAGACTCATCGGTTATTATCATTCCTTCCAAACTCACTTTTACATATATTTTATTCAATTTCTTATACATACTCTACTAAATGATTTATTTTACATAGCTTATAAATCAAAATACAAAAAATTTCAAAATACAAAAACATTCAAATATATCAAAAATACCAAAAACATTTTGATTGTATGCATCATCCATGATTTACATTACTACTATCATGATAGTACTTATATTTTATATTTCATGCTATTGTATGTAAATTTATCTACATTACCATGCTTCACTTGATCTCCTTTGAGTGTGTGTAGTGACATATAACTACTTGGTTGCTTCACTCTACCCATTAAGGGGGCATTCCTACTTTTAAATTTAAGACACACATTGATATACATACCCACTAGGGTCATCTTCTACATGACTACACCATCCAAGTTATGTCATTCCTACACTACACACTCTAATTTATCATATTGATGTACACTAATTTATAGCTTACATAGATTATTATATCAACATTTCACTAGTATCTAGCACTTGTGTATCTCTTAGCATATACCTAATCTTGTACTACACATGTTTTGAATAATTTTGTAATTTTTTTGTAATTTATTTATATGTTATTGTATATTTCTAATTATTACATGGTTTCTCTTCTTGCTTAGTTTAGCTTGTGTGATTGCATTTTCTAGTTCCTATTTGACTCCTGCTTATGCCTTAGGACATTTGCCAATGTCCTTTGTTTCTATTCATGTGTGTGTCTTAGGAAATGTACCAATGTAATTTTATTGTAATCTTTTATGTGCCTATGACCCTTGTGACAAATTCTCTTAGTTCACTTTTATGCATATGTTGCATTTAAAAATATCTTCCATGCTTGCTTTTTTAGTTTGAGTGGCATATGCCCATGTCCCTTATTTGCATGTCCCTTTGGCCATTCTTGTACACTTATTCCTTATTTATTACTATTTTATTACTTTTTTTCTTCTCATTATGTTCAATTCCATGATCCATATCATGCATTACCTTGCTTTCTTGAATTTCATGATGGATATCTTGCTCCATCCCTCTGATTAATAACTAAAAACCAAACAACTAACATATAACATTTCTAGTTTAGTACTTTGTGCATGATTTCACATTGTTATATCTATCTATTAATACCCCTATGGATCTAAAAATCTAACAATATAAACATTTATATATCTAGAGATATCAAATATAAATGCTATATCATATATTTATATAACATAACACACTTGTAGGACTCTTTTATTTTAAGGGTAGTCAATTCAAGTTCATCAGTCCTACCCTCAAAAGAGGGGGCATCAAATAGGGGTTTTTTCAAAGAGATAAAACCTCTTAATAGTTAAAATATTAGTATTCAAAACACTCAACATAGAATCTAGATGTCAAATTGGTCAAATTAGAGGAGAAAAATAGTGACAATTTTAGATCAATAATCAATTTTCCCACCAAATAACAACACCAAAAATGGATAGTAACACCAAACATATGGGTTTACACATTTTGGTGATCCTATATAGGAATAAAAATAGTTAGGGTTTCTATAAATAGGTAAAAAATTTAGTTCAGGTGCAGTTTTTATACTTCCAAATTAGTCAAATTCAATAGTTTCAACATAGATTTCTTAGATACAAGGGATTATCATGTGCGTCATAATGGTTCTCACTTATAGTTTATTTTAAGAATTTGGAATAACATATAAATTATAATTCATGTTCTATAAATTAGTGATTTGGGTAAATGTGCATGGCACATTGATATTCTTTTATTTCTAATTTTCAGTTTATTCTAGGCATTATCAATAGTTACATGCCTTACTCCATTTGAAGATGGTTTTCATCACATTCAAGTTGAACTTTCATGCAAATTTAAATTTTTGAGTACGTGAGTTCCTGAGTTGGATTTCATATAAAACTAGTACATCAATTCTTTGAGTGGATTTCATACAAACCTAACCTCCATCTTTTGAAATAGACAAGAGTGGCCTAGTTTCTAACACACATTCGACTATCCACACCACATTGTCAAGATTTACAACACATCCATGTGATATAAGATCCATCTCATATGACATATATTCTATACCACTATCAATTCATAGCTTTAATTCATGGGGTAATGATGGAGGCAAAGGGTTAGCCTTTGTATTTTTGAGCCACCTATTTAGAGGGATTGGACACACAGTCTAGACATTGATTATCACACGCATGATTTATTAACTTCACTTAGCTAGAAATGATGGATCCAAAAGTAAATACTTTAAATTTTTGAGCCATATTCTAGGGAATAAAGCACTCAGCTCCATTCATAATACTACTCTTGATTCAACACATACTCAACATAATACAACATCATAATAGGTTTTATATTGGTTTACATACCCAATGAGGGGTATTCATTCCTTTCTCTTCATCTTACTTAGATTTGTAAATTATTCTTTTAGATATATCATATCTAGTAAGAACTAATCTACTTTAAGTTTTCATTTATATATTCACACTTCATAACAAGCTCTCTCTATGTACATCCAACATCACATAACTTCATGAGCTTCTCCCTTACAAGTAAGTTCAGGTATGATTTCTATTTTTCTGTTATCCTAGTATTTTGATTTGCTACATCACTAGAATAAATGTGGGTGGGGGGGAATTTAGTTATATAAAATGAAAAATTAGATGACTTAGGCATGTATAATAGTACCCAACCTATAGGTCCACTTTCCTACTCGCACAATCCTTCTCGGTTAGTCTTTCACTAATTCTCAGTCATCCATATCTTTTTGAACTAATATTTTTGAGATCCAAGCAACCCTCTTAGGCTTATATCTACCCCCTATGTCTCACCCCCTTAGGGTAATAGAACCAAACTTGGATAGGATCACTAAAACTTAGGGTGTCCTATTTTTGGCATTATTGTCCAAGTTCATTTTTACCTTAAATAGTTAGATTTCATTGAATCCTTATTTTTTTCATTATCAGCCTAATATAAGTTCATCTAACCCATGATAATTAATTACCCTATAAAATGCCATTCAAAGTAAATTTAGAGGGGTTAGCACTCATTTACAAAAAATAAGAAAGAATACAAGCAAGTACACTCAAGCACTCTTCCCTATACTCTACATATAGCCTTCTAAGATCATTTATAGCCTATTCAAGCACTCATACTAGTCCCTAGTCATCTAAAGTACATTAAGTTTCACATCTAGTTACATACCTCATACATCATTGTACTAAACACTTTAGTGGGAAAACTACATTATCTTGATTCCTCTTCAAAGTATTAGTATGTATTCAACATACCCACACATGGGGTGTGAAGTGCATCTAGCATATCCTTTACACACTAAACCCTTCTCTTTTTTCCCTATGTTTAAATTTACGTTTAAGCATGAGGAGCTCTTAAGGGTTTCAAGGATTGAATTAGACACACAATGAGCTCTATAGGATTCTAGGCCTCAAAATTTCATAGACAAGGTAACATAGACCTATTGAAAAAAACCCATAAAGCTTTCAACCTTAAGACAATAGCACTGAAATAGGACTTTAGCATTGGATAATAGGGTGTCCACTTTTGATGATCCTATACAACTCAATAACAAAGTTTAGAAACCTATCCCAACCTATTTTCCAATGATGATCCTTTAGTATCAAACTATATCTCAATCCAAATTATCTGGGATAAGCTAAGTTTTGATTTCTCTCACATATTACTATATTTAGAAAGAAATAAAATATTATCTATTTACACCAATAAATAGGTTAATAAAAGCATATCTATTTACTAATTTATATTGCTCAGACCCTTTATTTACATAGGAATTAAATACCTAATTTCTTAAAAGGAATAAAACACTATTCATGGCCAATTTCCCCATAATAGGAGTAAGATAAGTTAGACTTATTCTTTAATTCATAATATGGTTTGGGTTTAGATGTAGATGTGTTGATGGGCTTAGGTGCATTTTTAGGTGGAGGAGTTTTCTTCTTATTGCCCTTAGATTTTCCATTAGACTTAGGATGTGAGGCCACTATTGCTTTTTAATAGGTGCAAGACTCAAGGTGAGACAATTTGGATTCCTCCCTAGTGAGTCTCTCATAAGACAACTAAATGTTTGGAATTTTCAATGCAATATATAAGGCATCCATCCTAAAGAAAAAAGTATGTACAAAAATTTGCAATAGGCTACTCAACTTCAAAAAGATTAAGTAGAAACACTCTTCAAACTTTTTATCTTGATAAATCCCCTTAAATTGTGTTAAAAATGCTTGAATGTAGTGAGGTAGTCTATAATAAAGCTAAAATCATCTAGATTAAGTGAAGTAAGTTCCACTTCAAGCTAGATCACTCTTAAGTGGTCTACCTTTCAAAATAACCCTTTTAACTTAATCCACATTTTAAATGGGCTATCACACCCATAAAAATAAAATAAGAGAATATCACTCACATAACTCTTAATTAAGCCCATAAACTCTTTAAAATTACACTAATGCTGAAAAATTTCAAATTATCTTATAAATTGTGGTTATGTTTCTTTCATTAGGGACCATAATCCTTTGCACTTAATGATTATCTCTATCCTAGGTCTCCATGTGTGGTAATTATGTTTAGTAAAAGTATCACAATAATTAATTCCAAATGTAGATGCCATCCCAACTAATCACCAAGAGTAGAAAAAATATTAAGGGTGGATAAAAATGGCATTGAGATAACCCCCCCAAAAGATTATATTATAAGACCCCACCTAATTTTGGCACTTTATAAAAGTAGTGAATTTTTATAATTTGATGACACAAAGTGATATAGAACCAAAACATATTCACTTTAAAAAAAGATAGAACTCAAATCCATGTTACTATTTAAAAGTTATAACATTTTTGATTTCCCATAAAAATCAGTCAAAACAATTAAAAAACACTATGATTTGATTTTTTAGGCCAAATCAGAAATAAACATAGGTGTGAAACCACTTTATAGAACTGTAATTTCTCCATGGACTTATAAAATATAATTTAAGTGAAAAAAAATTCTTCTTGGTTACCTCATGATATGTGTAGACAAGTTTGACTTCCTCTTTAAGCAAAAATTCCATCTAGTGAAAGAAAAGAATGAAATGTATAGTTGTTTTTAAGAGAGTGATAAGTGGATTTTTATTGTTTTCACTATGCAAGTGGTTGAGCAAGAGAGATATGCTACCTAGAGCCTCCTAACTCAAACTTATTTCTTCTCGATAAAAGATGTAGATCTAAAACTTAGATCATAAGAAAGGAATATAACATGCTTTGAAAATAATACACAGGTGGTGAGACATCCACTCTATCTTATATATCTTTAACACCCCACTCTCTACAGTAGAAATCAAGATGACACCTACCACAAAAGTGTGTAGATATAGGAAAAAATAATGCCACCAAGATACTTCTAATGTAGATCTCTCTACCAATGTAGATCAAATCCTTATGCCACCTCCACCTCCATGTTGTACCAATAATATAAAAAACACTTAGATCTTTAAAAAAATGAATTGAGCATATCCCATTTCCACATTTAAATATGTCATGTAGATCTTCCTTCTATGAAACAATAATGGGGAAACATGTAGCAAAAAATGAAGGCCATATGCTTTTCTTCAATAGTCAATGCTTTAGATCTAAAAAGTCAATGCCAAAATGTAGTTTTGGGTTGATTTCAATGTTATGTAAGGAAAAAAATTATAAAGAAAGGATGCCAAGGTATTGATCCAATTTAGAAATTGGTCCAAGACCTTACTTTATTCTCCACTACACAATAGTCAACTCACACATCAAATAAATACTATATGTCCTACCAATGAAAAGGCATTTTGAAGAAACCAAAACTATCACCTCCCTTTCTAATGCCTTATCATATTTCAATAGGAAAATAATATATCTATAAAAAAAAGTGCTAAGTTATCCACAATAATAATTTTAGATATAAAATCTCTCACAACAATTATAACTGTAAATTTCTAACAAAAAATTCCATAGATTGTGAATCTTCTCAAATATATCTTGAACAACTTGCTATAAAGAAGGAATTTAATGCATATCATTCAAAAAAAAGGTATTTTGGAAATAATCTAGGGAAAATTAGCATAAAAACACATCAAAACTACTAATCTTAATTTAATACATGTAATAAAATAGATCTTAGAGAAAAAGGTGCTAAGCTCAGATCTAAAGCAAATAAGGAGACAAATCTAATTCCTAGCCTCTTTCTTTCACTACCTCAAAAAAATTAAAATCATAAAAAATATTTAAAAAGTCTAAATGAGTCACCAAGAAATTATCTCTAAATTTTAAGTTAAGGATGGTTGTAACTTTTTGATGGATCTAGTACTATGTTAGGAATGGTAAAAGCATTCCATAAGGCCAAGATCTGAACAGTTCACAATAACAACATCACAAGTAGCTATAGACAAATGGAGTGCAACACAAATAAAAATAAAACTATTAATCATAATATGAGAATAATAGATGATAGTACAAAGGGTAAGCACTTGGTTATATAAGCAAAGCCAAATACTAGTCTAGCTATCCTAAACAATGTGCGATAGATCAAAACCAAATATAAACTAAAATATCTAGCTAAGGCTATCAAACATGAGTAAACACATGAAATACATACTCTAATAGTAGTGTTACTACTCCTACATTATATTCAAAGGTTGTTATCCCTCATATTATTATTTTAGACTAGATGAAAAAATCCCATGTCACCATACCAATGTGGGACACATTTCTTCTTCTAGGACAAAAGGACTTCCTAAAATAGGTCACATCCCAATTTCTCTCAAAGCTTATTTACCTGATTATCCATGTATTATTATGGTCATTAAATTGATTTATTACTATTTAATTGAGACATGAGTCATATATTGTTTATAGGATAGTTTTATGTTGCTTAGATTACACAACTAAATTGTTATGAGTAAGCTATATTTGTATATATGATCATGTTGATTATCTACTACAATAATATTTTATGATATATATAACATGATATTATAGACTAACTACCTTCTTTTAATGAGTTGGATGTAGGATAGATCCATCCCTCAAATCATGATGGAGGGAGAGAATCATTGAAGAGGATAACATAGATGGAGGTGTTGGGGGATGATAGAGGAACAACTAGATAACCCTTTCACACATCATGATAGGTATCATTATTTACATGAATTATTAGTTGTAGTATGTATTTTGTTTAATTTGTATTAAAATGATTGATTATGTGTGTTATTATTGATCTATAATTAGTTTAATGCTTATGCAGATCTAATTGTGTGATCACATTATGGTTGTAATACATAATTGAGTGAATAATGTTACTTTTTGATCATGACGTGTTATTATATTAATGATTTCAAATGATATTTATTTAATGAGTAAGTAAATATATATGTTTATAATTTACTTACTAATGATTATAGACTAACTAGAGTGTCTTTAAAATGTCGTATACATTAGCTTGTTATAATGATATTTTGGAAATATCATTGCTTTGGCTTAATGACTTTATATATAAAAGATAGTTAAAGACATTTGGGATAGTCTATATAGAGTGATAATAAAAAATGACTATGTTGATATAATATCATTATGTTTTGGTATAGTATTTTTTTTATTTACTATTATAATTAAAAGAATGCCATTGACTTTAAATTATTCACATCTTTATTTAATGTTATAATTTTGACTAATTTCCAAATTTATTAACAAAATTACATTATTACCCTAAGCTATCCTATTAAATAACTCTTAGTCAATGTTTCAATACATATATAATGGTATTATGTAAATAATACTTGTGATGTGTTAGTTATCATATGTAACGATTATAAAAGTGGACTTTATAAGGTTGATACATGGGTATGTAAAGTCAAAAGACCATTAAATTAAATAAAGGATTAAAATGGCTTAGGGAGCTTTCAAGATAATTAGGGATTTATTTGTTTGTATGAAACTATAGTTAACCTAGATAAGCAAATAGATTTGTATATAATGGGGTTTTATATGATGGAATTATGGAGAACTGTGAGTTTGGTGCTAATAGTTGTATGCATTGCATGAATGAAAAAATTTGACAAAAAACAAGAATAAGAGAATATAAAGAGATGAGTGTGAGGGCACATAAAAGAGAATAAGAGGGATTAGAGAGAAGGAGAATCATTCTAACTAGATAAATATAAATATAGAAGCTATTGTGAGGTTGGTAAAACTATTTCAATATTGTTTGAAATAAAAAATATTATGTATAACTATGTCTTATTAGGGTTTTCTTGTAGCCAAATATTTCACCCTATGGGAGGGTCTTCAATCCTCTCCCATATTTGGATAACATGGGATTACGTCTAGGCCTATTGGTTATCTATATAAAAGGTAAACATATAGGTTAAATGGATATATCCCTTGATTTATCTCTTAAGCTCACACACTACACTAGACTAGTCACTTGAAGGTGAAAAGGGAAGAAGGTAACAAAATGCAAACCTATACTAATGAGGTGATGCACCAAAAGATTAGTCCATAGAAACACTTGAATATATACTAATAGATAAGACTACTGAAACTAACCTCACCTATATGGCCTTCTAGTATAAGTATTTCTTATACAGGTAGATTGTTATGTACATCAAGAGGTGGGTGAAAAGATGGCCTAATACTAGACACTGTGAATCCCAATCACACTTTATGATACCTATTATAAGTGTTGAAATAAAAACCAATAATATTGGGGTAGGGGGTGAATTAGTGATAAAAAAAATTATTCACATCCACATATCATCTATTAACCATTCAAACCAATATAGTGATTAAACAATGCATTTAGAATAATTCATTTAAGCAAAAAGTAAGAACATAACATATGAACACAAAATATATGTGGGTAACATTCATGGGGAATAAATCCCATTAAAACATAGCTTGGATAGCTTGTCCTATAAAACCATGAATAAATTTTAGTTGAACCCCAACCCAATACGGAATACTAACCCCTAAGTTTATCAAGCAGTCACTTGACTTTAGCAAGCACCAACATGCTAAGAGTCTAAAACACCCTTGATAATAAATCACAAACTCAATAAACCATATTAAATTATCCACCTTACTCTTGTTTCCATCTCATAATTAATTATGGTATTTTATTGATCTAGCATACTCAAAATGGCCTCTCATATAAGTAGAAATGTTATTTACCTTATTCAATCAATTAACCCTTCTATGAATTGATTAGGTCATGTGACCTTGATAATAATCTATATTAACCATATATAATATTCACTATGTTTTATATATATCCTCCTTAATTTATATAAAACCTCCTTTATCTTTTCAAAATGCTATCTAATTTTCTTTAGATGCCTATATTCTCAACCTAGATAATTAGGCCTATTAGGCATTATTCTTATACTTGACTCTTGATTGTACATACCTTTTTCAGAAAAATAACCATTAACACATGGATCACCCTTAAAATTAATCAAATAACACATTTCATACATTAAAAAATAACTACACAGGTCAGCCACCACTCATAAGAACTAAAACTACCATTAGGCCTAAAGGAGACCTAATACAATTAGATCTCTTCAAGAAACACACTACACTTAGCCCTATTTAAACTTATTGAGTCTCCAAACATAGATTTAAAACTTCAAAAAAACCTCAAATATACCCTTAACACTATTCATTTATGTCCATACCACTTTTATTCTAATTCACTACTTGGACCACATCTTTAGCACTACTCACAATAAGGCCTTCACACACCTAAAAGGCATGTCTTGAAGAATTTAAGCATAAAACCATTTTTTTCAAAAAATTATTTAAAAAATTACTTTTTTATAACCTTAATTACCTTAGGGTCATCACCAATTTCATTTTACACTCCAACATAGAGCTTAAAGCCTCAAACTCACTTATGCAATGTGACTACTCAAAACTGCTTGAATGCTCCAAAATACAATCATGGAAAGAATAACTTAAAAAACATATAAATTAACTTTCATGAACATAAAATGGTTTTTAATGATCCTAAAACATCCTAAAATAAAATTATAATAATTATATTATAGGCTCAAATATTAGTATTGGTCGTATAGACCAATCTCATGACTTGACTGTACTTAGACCTTATTGAGTTAGATAGGTTAATTTGAGAACAACCTTTTGATTGTATATAAACATATAAAAATATTATATCCAATAGGTATATGTGTTAAATTTATTTATAAAAAACCCAAATCAATTAGATCCATCCCTATTCCATGACAATACATCCCTAATCTCATTCCCACTTTTACCTATTTTTCTCACTATTTACCTCACTAGGTCATTTAGCAATAGATCAACTTCCATGACCAGTTTAGAATGTTTGATGTCTATAACCTACTAAAAAACCACCATGGGCACAATATATAGGTATCAATAATCAAACTCCATCCATTTATCAACTTTGACTCGATCAACTCTGCTAGCTACAACAAATTCTTGAGAAACATGACTTTTCCTGTAGGGTGTACTCACTCTCATGACAAAGTAATGCCACTTGGAGATACCTGGGAGAGTATAATACATAAAAAAATCATTAAAATAGTTCATTTAATTAATTATAATCTATTTCTATCAATATATTCCATATCAGTTCATTCTTAGGTTTTTAGAGAGGGTTATGACCACCTTATAGTCTTAATAATCATTCATAGAGCTTAAGACATTAATTTAGAAACCAATTCTTGTAAATTTTAGATATGACCCTTCCATAGCTTCTATTAACTTATTAGGATATCATGAAAAGTTTTAAAATTTCAAAGAGTACAACAAAGTCCTTCTCATGTATATAACACCTTATCCTATCACTCGAAAGACCTTAAATCCATGTTTTCATGCTTTTTATTTCAAAATTTGATCTAAAATTTCACGAAAATGCTTGATAAAACATATCACACCTTTAAAAACTCTCACATGAGCACACTTTTATTGTAAAATAAACATTACTCCTCATTAGGCCACACACACACTCTCTCTCGCTACTCATTAGGCTTAAACCTACAAATCATTTTAGGCATTGAAATTGACCTTACTACCACTATAAATGTACTATTAAATTTAATCTAATGAAAAAAACTCTCATACAATGATAAAAACCTAATTTTCATCCTTCATAGATATTGACAGGACTTCATGACACCTTACTAGGTTAGGCAGGGTCTAGTTCTAGAATAGTTACATACTAGTTCTACAAGTTCTACCCCTATAAAATTACCTTGAAGCTTTAATGAGTGCTATAATGATTCATAAACATGATAAAGTGTACTCAAACATCATTTTAGGAATATATGAACCATATTACTAGGCCACCATGATCCTTCATTCACAAGACTAGTCATCCTATGTATAATCCTTCTCAGTCACCTCATGAACAACATTTGAAATCAATGTCAAGTCTTAAATAAATAAAAGTAAAAACTCAAAATATCCACCTTTTTCATTTATATCAAACCATAATGAACACTGATCATCCTTATCTCCCCATTTGGTGTTTCTCCCCCTTTGACATAAAGGACAAAGTGATGTCCTCAATTCCTTATAAACAAGATATTCAACACAAATAAAAATGAACTTATGATACATAATATAAACATGTTCCTCCTATATCCACACATACCTTCTTGGAACAACCCACCTATTCTTGGAGATAATGAGCATGATTATCTCCCCATAGATACTTGGCTAGTTCAATGATTGCTAGAGGTAAGAATTACATCCAGTTCCTATCTTAATTGTTTAAAAGTTACCTTTTGAAGTGGTTTGGTCAAGATGTCTATAATTTGATCATGTGTAGACACATACTAAAGTTTGATACTTTTCTCACTTATCTTATCTCTTATAAAATGATACATAATGGTAATGTGTAGGGTCTTTGAGTGCATGATAGGGTTCTTTGAGGCACTTATAACACTTGTAGTGTCACAATAGATAGGGATATGATCTTCATACTCCAACTTGTAATCTTTTAGATTCTATCTTAGCCATAGAACCTATTTGAAACACGAGGATAATACAATGTACTCAACCTCACAAGTAGAAAAATCTACTGATGGTTTTTTTTTGCTTATCCATGACATTAGGCACCCACCTAGGAAAAGGGTTCCTCTATTGGTACTCTTTCTATCATCTATACTTCCTACCCAATCTACATCTATGTAGACTATCAGATTGAAATCCTTACTTCTTGGATACCATAATCCATCTTCCATAGTCCTCTTGAGGTACCTAAGTATTATTTTGACTTCTTGTAGATGATTCTCCTTTGGATCTACTTTAAATCTTCCCATTAGACCTACTACTTGCATGATATCAGGTCTAAAAGTAGTGGTATACAATAAAATTCCAATCATTAACCTGTATAATGTTTAATTCAATTTTGAAGACTCATATTCCTTGCTCAACTGACACCCTATGATCATGGGTGTACTAACTGCCTTGAAATCCTCCATCTCAAACTTCATCAACATCTCTATTATGTACTTGGATTATGAGATGAATATACCTTTTTCAGGTTGAGTGACTTATAATTAAAGAAAAAATAATATTTATCCTAGAATGGACATATCAAACTCTTTCTACATTACATTTGTAAAGGACCTTGTCATGTTATCATTATTTCCACCAAAGATGATGTCATCCACATAGACAAATATAATTAGTTGATGGTAATTTTTTGCATTGATGTATATCTTACTATTTTCAACTCCTCTTTTGAAACCTTGATCCAATAGATACCTATCCAACCTAACATACCAAGCTCTAAGATCTTGATTTATACCATATAGGAAATTATTTAATCTATGCATATAGTATTTATCATTTCAAAGTGATAACCCTTCACATTTCTCAATATAAAGTTATTATTCCAAATTCCCATTTATAAAGGAATATTTGACATCCATTTGGTATACCTTGAATCCTTTATATCCTACATAAGCTAGAAACAACTTGATGGCCTCTAATATTTCTATTGGTGAAATTTTTTCTTCAAAGTATACCCATTTAACTTGTGCATATACCTTTCATACAAATTTATCCTTGTTCCTAGTGACTTTTCCATAGTCATTTATCTTGTTTCTTAACACCCATTTTGTACCAATGACATTCTTGTCTTTAGGTCTAATAACTAATTCCCAAGTCTCATTTTTATTTATTTGGTCTAGCTCCTCATTCATAACACCTATCTAAAATTTGTCTTTATGTAATTCCATAATACTTTTAGGTTCAATATTTGATAATATATCATTATCTTGATTTGTATTACTTATCAAACTTCTCCTAGTTTGCATACCTGCATTCTTATTGCCAATGATTTGAGACTCAAGATGATTTATTTGAATCTATATTGAGGGTCCTTTTGATTCCTATCTCTTTTCAACTTCTTATTCTTCTTCATCAACCTCTATAGTCTCCTCTTCATTCTTGAAGTCCACATTCTCTAAGGTGTTCTTAGATTATGGGTGAGATTTCATTGTCTCATTAATCCTTACATTGGTACTTTCAACTAAATTTTGTAGTACCCTATTATAGCATCTATAATCTTTGCTCATTTATGAGTATCCTAAGAATATGCCTTCATTATATCTAGACTCAAAATTTCCAAAGTCCTAATCATCTCTTTTAATAAAAGATTTATCCCAAATACTCTAAAATACTCTACATTTGCATGTCTTACCTTCCATAGTTCTTAAGGAGTCTTTTTGTTATTAGTCCTTATCTAAACCCTATTTAAAATTTAGACCACAATGATTAATTTTTATCTCCAATATCCATCAGATAGTATGTACTCATTGAACATGATTTTGGCCATATCTCAGAAATGTCATATTCTTCCTTTTTACTAACCCATTCTACCAAGGTATCCTTATTGTTAATAATTGTCTCCTTATTCTATAAACCTCATAGAATTCATAAAAATCATTAGACTAAAAATATTCTCCTCTATCAGACCATAGAAAATTGATCTTCCCATTATTCTCATTCTCAATAAGATCCTTTAATTCTTTGAACTTATAAAGAGCTTTTGATTTATATTTTAGGAATGCAACCCAAGTCATTCTTGTGTAATCATCAATGAGTAACATGAAGTAACTATCTCCTTGAATGATTTTAATTATTTTAGGCACATATATATTAGTTTGGGTTATATCCAAGGGTCTTTTAGTAGAGTACTTCTTAAACATAAACCTTCTTCTAGTTTGCTTACCATGTTGACATGGCTTGAAAAGTATGTTTCTAAATTTGATGATCTTAGGCATGTTTTTCACATATTTATTAGTACTAATCCTAACTAGGTTATCAAAATTTTGGTGACCTATCTTTCTATGCCACAACTAAATTTCATCTATTTTTCTAATAAAATATCTATCCTTCTTGATCTCATTTAAAACATATCGCTTGTTCTCAGTCCTTTTGGCATTGACAAATAGCCTTCTTCATTTGGCATTCCTTCTCTCACACCCATTATCATTAAAGTTTAATGTGTGTCATTTCTTTCACATCTGAATCACACTAAGGAGGTTATGTTTTATACATTCCACATACAACACATTTTTTGTCTTAGTATTTCCATTATCCAAACTGAAGACACCCTTGCCAACTATATTGGCAGTTATGTTATCTCCAAACCTAATAGTTAATATAGAATTCTTCTTTAAAGATATGAACTTATTTTTATCTCCTATAATGTGACTTGAAAAAAAAATATCTATGTACCATTTCATGCCTTTATCTTTAATGTGAAAGGTAGTCTAAGCTAGCATAGAGTCCTCTTTGATTTTTTGTACCTTCTTGGCAAATAGACCATCTTACTTCTTAAGCTCAATCTAATTAATTCTATACTTTTATGTATTCCATAAAAATGTTTGATCCTTATTATGCATTATATAAGTTTCATGTGTCTTGTTGAATCTTTTGGATCTTCTAACTCTATTATAATAGAAACAAGTAATGTGTCCTATATTGTGATAGATGTAGCACGTTAAATTTATGTACTTTCCTTTATTCTATGATGACTTATCCTTTATATCATTGGGTTTCATAATTGATATTTTCAAATAGGTACTCTTGACATGTGTTGACTTTTAATTCTCTCTCTCAAATCTTCTTATATTTTTTTAAAGTTATTCATGCTCAGCCTTCCATTAATCTAGTTCTATCTTCAAATCGTCATATTCAACTTCCTTTGACTTACACCTTGTGTTGACCTCTTATAAATGACTCTTGAGATCCTTAATTGTCTCCTTCTAGTGTTTTAAGTCACTAAGCATTCATGAGCTTATTTTCAAGGTCTACTTCAGTTTCTCTTTCTTCACTATCATAGTAGCCTTATTTATCATATATGGTGTCTTCTTCTTGCTGATCATAAAACATTCTTATGCTATTTTGGATCACCTTTGAAGCTCTTAAACTTGCCTTTAAATGAGTAGGATTTGATACCAATTTTTGAAATAATAACCAATAATATTTTGGGGGGGTGAATTACTGATCATACTTTTTATTCACATGCACTTATTGACCATTAACCATTCAAAACAATATAGTGATTAAACAATGCATTTAAAATCATTCATACGAGCATAAAGCAAGAATATTAAATATGAACACAATAGATATGTAGGAAAACCTCATGGGAAATAAAACCCATTAAAACAAATCTTTGAGAAATTATCCTATAATACCATGAACTAATTTTAGTTGAGCACCAACCCAACAAGAAGTTCCAACCCCTATGTTTATCACACACCAACTTGACATTAACAAGAACTAACATTGTAGGAGGATACAACCCCCTTACTAATAAATCACCCTCTCAATAAACACTCTAAACCTATCCACCTTGATATTTTTTCCCTCTCACAATTAATGATGGTCTTTTTTTTCTCTATCACACTCAAAACTACCTCTCACACAATTAGAATTATTCTTTATCTTTTTCACTTAATTATCCCTTCTATGACTTTATTAGGTCATATGACCTTGATAATCATATGTAGTAACCATATATAATATTAATTATTGTTTATATATATCATAATAATGGTATAAATTTATTCCTTTAGATTTTTAATACTCTATCTCATTTTCTTCATATACCTGTAATCTCAATCTAGATAATTAGCCCTATTAGGTATTATTCTTATAATTGACTCTCATTTGTACATACCTTGGTCAGACATAAACCTCTACAAACATGAAACACCATTAAAATTGGGCAAATAATATGTTTAATACATGATAAAACCACTACAAATGTATCCACCACTCATAAGAACCAAAACTACCACTAGGCCTAGAGGAGACCTAATGCAGTTAGGCCTCTTCAAGCAACACATTACACTTATCCCCATTCAAACTTATTAAGCATATACATATGGATGAAACACTTAAAAATAACTAAAATATACCATTTATACTATCCATTTATGGTTATACCATGTTTTATTCCAATTCACTACTTGGACCACATCATTATCACTACTCATAATTAGGCCTTCACACACCTAGAAGGTTTGTCTTGACGAATTGAAGCATAAAAATATTTTTTACACAACCATAAAAAATTAAATTTTTTATATCCTTCATGAAATTAGGTTTATTAAAAAATTAATTATACACTCTAAATATATCTTAAGCTTCAAACTCACTTCTGTAACATGATTGGTTTGACCTACCTGAATGCTCCAAAACATAGTCATGGAAATAATGACTAGAACACATTTAGATTCATTTTAATGAACTTAAAATGGTATTATATGATCCTAAAAAATAATTATATAAATTAGTAACAAATATATTATAGGATCAAATAGTAATATTGGTCTTATAGACAAATCATATGACTTCACTATACATAGATCTTATTGAGTTAAACAGGTCCATTTGAGAACAAATTTATTATTATATATAAAAATATACTAATATTATATATAATATGGATATTTTTTACATGTATTTAATAAAATCCCCATTCAATTCGATCCATCCCTAATCTATGACAACAAATTCCTATTCTCATTCCCACTTCTACCTAGTTTTTCTCAATATTTGCTTCGCTAGTCTTTTAGTGATAGGTCAACTTCCATGACTGGTTTAGCATATGTGAAGTTTAAAAAATGATAATAAACAAACATGGTCATAATATATAAGTCTCAATCTTAAACCTCCATCCATTTATAATATTTTACTTGATTAACTCTACCAAATATAACAAATTTCCCAAAAACATGACTTTCCCTATAGGGTACATTTACTCTCATGACAAATTAATGCAACTTGGAGATACTTTTGAGATTAAAATACATTATAAAATAATAAAATAAGTTAATCCAATTAATTTTTATCCATTTATATCAATATATTCCATATTGAGTAATTATTAGGGTTTTAGAGAAGGTTAGGACCACCTTACAATCTTAACTATCATTCATAAATATTATGCCCTTAATCAGAAATGACTACTTGGAAATTTGAGATAGGACCATTAACGAACTTCCATGAAATTATTATTACACCATTCAAAGTTTTCACATGACAATGAGCACAAGAAGGTCCTTCTCGGGTCTATAACACCTCATTCTACCATTCGAGAGAACTTAAATCCACATTAGAGAAATAAAATCCACGTTTTCATCATTTTTATGTCAAAATTTGAACTAAAATTTCATGAAAATTCTTAATAAAACCTCTAATACATTTGTAAATTCTCACATTAGCACACTTGTCTTGGAAACTAAACATGAATCTTCATTAGACCACTCTCTTTGTGCGCATTATGCCTTGACCTTCAAGTCATTATACACCTTAAAATTTAAATTCATGCCACTATATATGCACTCTAAAACTCAATTTCATGTCAAATAACCTCATACCTTTCTCAAACACTAATTTTCATCCTTCATATGTATTGATAAGACTTTATGGCACCTAATTATGTTGGGTAGGGTCTAGTGCTAGACAAGTTTCATTCTAGTTTTGTAGGTTCTACCCATGTAGACTTACCTTGAATATTTCATGAGTGATATAATGGTTCATAAATGTGATCAAGTGTCCTCAAATATCCTCTTAAGCATATATGAACCCATATTACTAGGCCACCATGTTCCTCCATGCACAAGATTGGTCATCATATGTATAAGCCTTCTTAAGTCATCTCATGAACAACCTTTGACATCAATTACAACATCAATGTCAAGTCTTAATCAATAAAATCAAAGCTTAATTAGAATATATATCCATCACAGAAAACATGCAAGGGTAGCATGAAAACAAGGAGAAATATTCATCGCATAACATCTAAGTACATAACTTAACACACTTAGTTGAGATATTTTAGAGATAAAATCAACTTTAGATGTATTATTAAAAATAAAAATAAGGTGAAAAAACTATTAGGGTTTCACCATACAAGTTGTGTACTTCTATAATTGACAAAAATTCATGTATTTATAGAACATATGAGAAGAGAGAGAAGAAGAGAAGTGTAAGGGTCACAAGTCTATGTGTCGAGATATGGAAACCAATTAAAATTTGAGGGAATTAGGTCAAAAATATACTATTAAGGTCATCTTGGACAATTTTCCATCACAATAATGTCATTCTCCCTGAAGGTGTCATAAAAACTCTTCATCTTCTTCTTTGAAACTAACTTGATGATGAGTCATCCACTTAACTACTTAAAATTACCATAGGGGTCTTTAACACCTTTTCATTGTCATGAAAATGTGGAAACAAGATTGTAATAGTCCTGTTATTCCCTTAAACTGATAACCTTTCATACACTAGTTGTTATCAATGACAATAATAATGTCAAGTCTTAATCAATAGAATCAAAGCTTAACAAGAAGAGATATCTATCACATAAAACATGGAAGGGTAGCATGAAAACAAAGAGAACATATTTATCATTTAACATACAAGTAAACAAATTAAAACACTTAGTTGATATATTTTAGAGATAAAATCAAATTTAAATTTATTATTCAAAATCAAAACAAGGTGTCAAAACTAATAGTGTTTCACCATACAAGGTGTGTACTTCTACAATTGCCAAAAATGCATGCATTTATAGAACATATGAGAAGAGAGAGAAGAAGAGAATTGGAAGGGTCACAATTCCATGTCTTAAGATATAGAAACCAATTAAAATTGAGGTAATGAGGTGGAAAATAGACTATGAAGGTCATCTTGGACAAGTGTCCATCACAAACATGTCATTCTCCTTTAAGGTGGAATAAAAACTCTTCATCTTATTCTTTGAAACTAACTTGATGATGAGTCATCCACTAGAATAATTTAAATTAACCTATGGGTATTTAAAACCTTTTGATTGTCATGAAAATGTGGAAACAAGACTGTAATAGTCCTCATATTCCCTTAAACTAATAGCCTTTCATACACCAGTTGTCATCCATTGTCTAAAAGTCACTCAATAGCCCTTATAGGCTGTGCTTCACATTTTTCATTTAATTTACCTATAGTTTCTCAAGATAATTTATTTAATATGTGTTTGACATAGGTATAATTTTTTTTTTCACTTGGTCAATCATATAGACCTCCAAGAAACTCAATAAAACACTTCTTACTTCTCAATTTTGGTAGTCACATTGCTTTTCCATTATCTCATTTAAATTAACTATAATGAATGCACTAGTAGAGAGGTTTCCATACTTTTCTAAGGTGATATATTAGTATTAATAGTTGAAAAAATTCTCTAAGGACCTATTTCAATGACTCTCATTTCAAAAGACCTTTCTACACATGTAGAATACATCAAAATTTGTAAGAAACTCAAAATTGGGCCTATCCATACAAGAGATAGTACAAAATAATTGGTTGGTGAGGATATTAAAATATTCACAAACCATTTCAAAAAATTTACCTATTAATTTTACCACTTTTATGTGAACCTCCA
Organism: Torreya grandis; assembly: GCA_037957365.1. NCBI lineage: Eukaryota > Viridiplantae > Streptophyta > Pinopsida > Cupressales > Taxaceae > Torreya > Torreya grandis. The sequence goes on from JARHVA010001083.1 coordinate 2,813,862, forward strand.
TACATCACTTTTCAACTGGGTTTTAAATAGGGTTTTAAAAGTGGTTTTTATGGTTTTGGTTCTTAGTGATAGTTCATAAAATCCTAACATCTAAATTCTAAACCAATTTCATTGAGTTTGAGATAGATACTCCATTAAAATACACCAAAATCATTTACTCACCATGCATTTCCCTTTTAAAGGTGTGTGAATGAAACTGGTCTCTCAAGTTCCTTTTTGCATTATGAGTAGGTCTGGTATAGGTTTAGGCCAAATTGACTAGTTTCATAATATTATATACATAAAAATGGTTCATAAAATCCTTATAATATCTCATAATGCTTCTAATTTTTTTGAGAGTGCATGTAGTCATCTAAGTGATGTTAAAAGTCATTAGGGTATAGACCTAGTAATATGCCTATTAGGCCTAACTGTGTGTGACTAGGTTTATAACCCACCTATAATTTATAATGATTATACGTTTATTGTTTGCAATTATTAATATTAATAAAACCATTATAAATAATCCTAATATTATTTTAAGGATTCTCGTTCACCATTTAAACACTCACATATCAAGTTTATATACTATGTTAATATTAGAGTGCTCTCTATTTGTGATAGAACATAGTGTATCTATAATATTGGTATGACCAAGGTGAGTACATTGTTATGATGTTTATGTAATTAATACCATATTAAATAATTTTTAATGATTTTTCATCCTCCTATATCCTTCTAAAAATTAAAGTGTCAATGCTGGTTACTAGTGACAATGACTATGTGCAGGTTCTAGATAGGCTAAGTATGGCATTTGAAAACTAGTTAGTATTTGTATCTTACATATAAGAATTACATGAGGGTTATATTAAAAATATGATATTTTTATCCACATGTTCATCCATATTTCTTTACTTCTTACCAAATAAACTTGTACCTTGCATTGGCTTAGACTAGGATATAGACTATGTCAACTATAGGTGTGCATTAAATAGAGGTTAAAAGAATCCTTTAGGTGCATGTGCATGATTTATTACTATGTTCACACCTATAATATATATTTATAAGCTCAATAGGACATATCCACACCTATATTTATTTATATATATCTAATAGCCAAGCTTTCATCTTTATTTAGCCTATACTAGTCCTACAAATTTCAATCTAAACTATAGGTATGTAGGAGAAGAAATGAAGAGTTTCCTATAGGTAGTGATTATTGTTTAGGAAATATAATTAACCTCTTTGATTCCATATTCTGGTGACTTAGTTCATTAAACTTGAACACATCAGTCTCTTATCTTGGGATCATGCTCTCATCCCTTTCTATCATTGTAACATAGGTCTGTGTTACATTTTATAGGTTCATTTAGGCTTTTGTCTTTATGATTTTCAATGATTATTTCTAATTTAAATATATCAGAGTGAAACTCCACTCAATCATCATTCTCCTTAGCCTAACACTCACCTTCTTAAGTCAAGAAATTTATCCTAGGTCTAGGATATTTGTATGAATCAACTAGATTTACCTAGTAATTAAGAAACTTCACAATTAGAGCTTAAAGAAATTAAGGTAAATGCTCCTTTTAAGAAAATTTTCCAACTCTACCCTGTGTAAGTTTCTTGAACTAGTTTAATATTAACACCATTCCCTTATATGACTTAAGAAACATCTTTTAAGTCATGGAATTAAATGTAAACCTATCTCTTGGGGTTTTTGATGATCTTGGCTATTCCATACATGTCTACATGAATTGTAAATGATTGTGAACACTTAGACTTTAAAATTATTTTGTTATATATTGAGAATCTCACTTCAAACAACCTTAAGGCCTTTTAATGCAAAGATTACATGGATATAATATCTTTCATTATTTTGAGATGTTGAACATAGGTACATTATTCTCCTTGAAATCAATGACAAAAGAACAAAACCTATAACTATGGAAACATGTTCTACAAATCATTATAGTGATGCATTATTATCATAATGAAGTAATATTTCTTATGAATCCATGTTCACAAGTACCAAATAAGATGGAAACTACATGTAAATGAATATAAATCTATATAATTAAAGCTGTAGCATCTATAAACATCAAATTATGTAAGAAAATGAGAAAACCTATAGGTGTTAGTAATGTGAAGTCATTTTTGAGTCACCATAATTATTTAAGATGGTTCATGAATTACAATCCACAAATATTCAAAATAATTGGATGGAATAAGAGTATAAAGAGAGTACTTTCATACGCAAACTATATTTCCTTCAACTCTACTTGAAATGTTTGTACCAGATGTAAATATGTTGACCTGTTTGACCTTGTCTAGAGAGTGATGAGAAATATGGATCATTATTTGCCAATTTTGGGATTATAAAAATAATATGAACATATATTTGACTTGTGGGGATTTTAAGAGACACTGATAAAGTGAACACACATGCCAAATCTATTGTAGAGTTCATACAACTTCAAAAACTTCCTTTTTTTAATTATCTCCATTATTTTTGCATTGAACCTACCAAATTCAATTATATAATAGGACCTTCACATTAAATTGACACATGGGATGTTATAATAGTCCTTGAAACACTTTTCTTCTTTTGAAAATTGTACAACTCATGAGAATGACACAAAAGATGGCCTAATATGACATAATGACAACTTAGAGAAATGTGACTAATATTAAAGACATATTTTACGAGAATGGTGAACATTTATGACCTAGGAGACCTCATGAAAAGTTTGAACTTGTAGGGGGGTTGAATTATTTGAACAGGGGTTCAAATTAGTCAATGAGTTTTCAATAAATGGATTTCTTCATATTAAAGATACAATTTTAGCCCTGTGGATGGATCCACCATCCACAAAAATAAATATATATCCCATAAATATTTTTAAAATCTAATACTATGACTGTGTATGTAAATAGTTATGGTGTAATAGATATATGTTCTTGATGTGATTATTATATGCTCAATCTAAGAATAGTAGGACTTTGATAGTCAAATTTTAATGAGTAGGTGGACTGTGTATGGTTGTGTCAAAACCCTTATAACTTATATATGGTAATGGATATGTTGAAACCTTTAGATTACATATTACACAAACAATGAATATTCTTTTACTTTACTATGGTAAAATACTAGGTCGAAGTAAGTTTCTTAAATTAATTTGTGAGTACTTAAATTCTATGTATGATTATTATGAAGTTAATAATGGGTTTTAGTCTATAGGAAAGAATTTTTTACATTTGTTTCAAAAAATATAAACATTAAAGGGTCTCTGAACATATACTTATAAATCTTATAATGTTAATCTATGTCCATGTAGATTAGTTATGTTTGGGTTGGTGGATAAGATGGAGATATCCTAGAGTGGGTACATCAAACACTTAAGTCCTATCTCAACTACGAGTTCATTTTATAGAGAATTTTGTTATGTGAGGTGACTATTATAACTATTTTGATATTTGATAACATATTCATGTAGTGGATATTAGCATTGAAATAGATATAAATTTAACTAGTAATCTCAGATACACATATATACAAATCATTTTCATGACTTGTATATCATTTATGTGGATTGGGTATCTGGTTCAAACCCTATTATGAAACCCATAATTTATTATAAAATACTTAAGTGTAATCATTTCAATAAATAGATAGACAAAAAAATTGATATTGGAATGATGCATATGATAATGTTTATGAACTGTGCATAGAATATAATAAGGTTAAATACTTATGTTAGATCGTGTAAACATTTTGTTGTTATCTAGTTCATAATAATCATGAGTTGGATGTCGAATTTATTTTAAATGATACTTGTAAAAATAGGATAGAATGTAATCCTAAAGTAAGTGGAATAAGGTATAATATATATTTTGAGTTGTTAGTTGATTATAACATTGTTTATCAATCTTTTCAGCATAACATATATAGTTTAAGGACCCAAATTAGGGTTAAATAAGGTAAATAGACTATGAATAGTTTTTCCATCAAAAATGTATTTTGACTTATAAATTGAAATAAGTGATATGACAATAGGGGTTTGAGAAATAAGAAGCCTTATGATTTATTTTTAATGCTATTTTTTGAATTGGTAAATTATTTATGGTTTTTTCAAATCATATGTAGTTTATAATGAAAAATAAGAATCACTAATAGTTTGAATAGAACATAATTTTTACATATGAATAAACCCATGTATTCAATATATACTAATTATGTATTTGATAAATACTAGTGTGTGTGTGTGTGTGTGTGTGTGTGTGTGTGTGTGTGTGTGTGTGTGTGTGTGTGTGTGTGTGTGTGTGTGTGTGTGTGTGTGTGTGTGTGTGTGTGTGTGTGTGTGTGTGTGTGTGAAATATATATATATATATGAGGGAATTACGTACCTATACACATATATAACATATATTAACATATAAGAGATGTGTGCTTATAACTATGGTATATGATGACTATTAAATTAAGTCATAAAAACATGAGAGATGGTATAATATAATTATATGCATACATCCCCTTAAAAGTATAACATGTTAATATCAATGAAGGATTTATGTTTAATGTGATTTAAGACATTAATTTTGAAGTATTTGATATTTAAAATTATTTATATTGACTTGTTTTTAATTGAGAAATGTGTACATGGAAATAAAACTATGATAACGTTGTTTGTCATAAATTATACTACATTTTAGTTACTTTTGAAAGGTTAAAAACATGCATTCTATGTATAAAATATACATGATTGGTATATAATTTACTTGTTTATGTTTATTATTTATGTATTAAATAAATTAGTTAAGATTCATTGCATACATTTGATGGACTAAATGTATGTACTTTGATTATTTCTATACCTATCACGTTTTATTCTTACCGATAAGAAGTAATCCATTTTAATCTATTGGTTAAATTTTACATTAACAAAATATTAAAGTAATGGTACTAAATAAGTGGTGAGATGGAAATCAATAGCTTACTTATCATCATCAATGCAAGATGAGGGTGATCTGATCAAGTGGTGTGTATGAATTTGATTAATCTTAGAGATCATTAACTACTTGAAAACTTTGTCCAAAGTAATGTTTAGTTAAACATTATTATTTCATATGTATGATTTACATGTTAGTGTGATATCATGTTAGAACATATTTTATTTATGGTACACATCATGTGTTAGATATTTCATAGCACATAGGTAATAACTTATCTCTATGGATTCCATCACCACCACTATCTACCCATCGATGAAGGGAGGGGAATTACCTAGTTGGGAGATTGTGTGGGGTATCAATGGTCCATTGTTGGTGTGTAAAAGTGCTTGAATGATGTTATTCCCCCCCCCCCCCCCCCACAATAGTACCTCATTGGAAAATAAAGTTGAAATTATCATAAGTGTTAGAGTTATTGAGACTCATGTTCCATGGAGCCTTGTAACTTTTATTTTATTTATTATTATGACATTATTCTTGATGAAAATTTAATATTTATACATATGTACATTTAAAATAGTGGTTATAATATAATATCAACCATGGCTGGAATTATGAAATTACTTTTTGTAATTTATGAATTTAATTTGACTAATTTAGCATTATACTTAATTTTATTCTCATGATGATAGTGATCAATAATGAATAGATTGTTACATACCTATTTTATTGTTAACATATGTAGTGCTTTATTTTTGGATTTCTATGTAGATTCTCTCAATGAAATCTAATGTACGAATATGTGGATTTATTTAAAAAATATTATGTTATTCTAGTAAATCCCAGTGGGTATGTTACATTATGGTATCAAGGCTATAGATCAAACTCAAGGACATAATGAGTCCACTAAAATTTTCTTGTCCTTATGTTTATGATAAAGGATAATGGTGTGAGTAAGAGTTTTGGGTGAAGGTCCTTAAAATGTTAATGATAATAACCCTCTGTTTGATCCTAACCAATTTGATCATAAGCAAGTACCAAAGTTGGATTAGATTATCATAGCCATGAATGAAACTAGGGACAAAATTGTATCCCTAGAATAATAAGTTCATGGAAATTAAGAGGAAACTCATTAGGATGTACTTGAAGAGCATCCTATTGAGCATTTAATTCCATAAGAGCAGAGGCATAAGGAAGTGCCTTAGGACATAAGAGGTCATGTAACTATAGAATTGGATAAAGATATGAAAAAGGTGAATCTACCTAATTTTGATGGAACCTTTTTGGAAGATGGAGCTGAAGCGTGGATGACTTATATGGAGAATTATTTTGATATTCTAAACTACCCTAAAGTGAATAAAGTAGTTTGGGGAGATTACTAGTTGGCTGGTGAAATAGTTATGTGATAGGCCAACAAGAAGGTGGAAATTAATCTTAAATCTACCACCAAAACATGGGAGAAGTTAGTGACACTACTCAAATCATGGTGTCATACATAGTTATAATTTTATGAAAATATTATAGATTTTTAGAATCTTAAGAAATGAGACATGCCAATGAATGAATACTAGGAATAGTGCACAAACATTTTAAAGTATGTACCTTAATACAAGGAAGATGAGATGTTAAAAATTAGGACATTCATCATGGGATTAAAACCCCATATTTATGGAGAGGTGGATGTGCATGGGCCATATAACATGGACTAGGTCTTCGATAAAGTAGTCAAGTAGGAACAAAAGCTGAAATCTCTTGCTCAAATCAGAGATATGTTCAATAAAAACTTTGGAAGTTCTAAATCAACTTTCAAAAGAAAGAACTAGAAGCAAAGGAGTGGAGACTCCTAAAGCCAGTTCAAGAATAAGAATACTAGATTCAATAGTGGTTTAGGTAACAAGAAATCGGGTAATGGTTTCAAAGGTAGTTTCAAGGGAAATAATTAATATGATAGGAAAGGACAAACTAGAGCTTGCTTCATTTGTGGAGGTAGCCATTTTTATCATGAGTATACTTAGGATAAGTCAAATAAAAAAGGTTTTTCTCCACAATAGGGAACATTTAAATAATGTATTCATGTAATAGTTGATAATTTATAAGTTGATTTTTAAGCTTCACCCATATAATTGTTAGGTATTTTTTTTGAGTATGTAGTTTTGATTTCGATAGATATGGGGGATATAGAATGTTTTATTACTCCTATAATACTTAATAATTTATCTATAAAATTATAGTAATGGAAAATACAAGGTCAATACAATATGGGAATGATTCAAAGGTCAAAATTGATAAGTGTTTAGTTGAAGCTGATATAAGGTTGCTTGAATTCATAAAAGTAATGGGTATTTATGTAGGACTATTAGGGCCATATGATGTGATCCAAGGATTATATTTGATTTCAAAGCATACATCCAAGGTTGATTGCTACCTGAATAAGTTTGACTGTCAGGATGGTTTTTGAAATCAAACATAAATTCAAGGTGAGAAAAGAGAGTTAAGGCTTTGACAAATTTCTACAATGCAACTCAAGAAGGCTTGAGGAAAAGGATGCCAAGTAATTATTATCAAGGTAAATGAAATAGAAGAATATAAGGAACCATCGCTTGAATATTATCCTTCTATTATGAATTTTCATGATGTGTTTATATAGAAATTACTATGATTGCCTCCCAAACATGAGTTTAATTTCTCAATTGATATTATACATATATTAGATCCACAATCTAATCCACCATATAAGATGACACCTACATAATTGGTTGAATTGAAGGCTCAACTCTAGGATTTGTTATCAAAAGGGTTAATTAAACCAACTGTGTCACTGTGGGGTGTACCAATTGTTTTCTTTAAGAATAAATATGGTACTCTTTACCTATGCATTGATTACAAAATTTTGAATAAGGAAACTCTCAAAAATAGATATCCACTACCTCGTATAGATTATCTTTCTGATTAGATGCAAGGGGAAATGCTAATTTACAAGATTCATCTTAAAAAAAGATATCATTAGCTAAGGATAATGGATGAAGATATTACAAAAATATATTTTAGAACTCAATATGGGCATTATGACTTCACAATGTTACCATTTGGGTTAATAAATGATCTAGCAACATTTATGAATCTCAAGAATAGTATGTTCAGAGATTATCTAGATCACTTAGTTTTGGTATTTTTAGATGACATTCTTATATATTTTAAGAATGAATAAGATTATATTCAACATCTAGAACTAGTTTTCATACATTTATGAAAGCACAAGTTGTATGTCAAGTTAGCCAAGTGTGAATTTTTCCAAAAAGAAGTGTAATATTTGGGATATATTATCTATATGAATGGTATTGTTGTAGATCCAAAAATGATAAGAGCCATTATGGAGTGGATGAAACCAAAGAATGTCCACAAGGTAAGAAGTTTCATGGGGTTAATGGGATATTATGATAAATTCATTCCAAAAATTTCTAAGATAGATAATCCAATTACCTCTTTGTAGTGAAAAAATCATAGTTTTATCTGGTTAGACAAGTGTGAAATAGATTTTCAAGAACATAAAAGGAGGCTTACTTCAACACTAGTGATAAGAGTTATAGATCCCAAAGTTTAATTATCTATGATAAAAAATACATATAGGGTTGGACTTGAAGGAATCCTTATGTAGGATGGTGTAGTAGTAGCCCATGAATCAAGGAAACTAAAGCCTTATGAGGTGAACTATGCCCCTCATGACCTAGAACTTGTAGCAATTGTGTATGCTTTTCATTTTTTGAGGAATTATTTGTTGGAAAAACCATTTGATCTCAATATTGATAACTTACGACTCAAGTACATCTTCACTCAATCAAATCTAAAAGCTTATCAAAGATGCTAGTTAGATATTTTATCTAATTATGATTTTGATATTAACTATATCAAAGGTAAGAAAAATAGAGTATATTATTCCCTAAGATGTAAGACATACATAGTAGCTATGGATACTATCAGCAGTAATCTCATGGATCAAGTGATAAAATTAATACCAAGAGATTAATTTTATGATCAGACCAAGAAAGCATTATCTAAGAATGACTAGAATCCTAAGTATAAAGGATTCTTAATAGAGAATCATGGCATTTTGTGATATAATGGAAGGATGTATGTATCATATAGAAATAATATGAGGAGTACAATCTAAAAATAACTACAAAATGCCCCATTTTTAGGACATCCAAGAGTAACCAATCTCATGATAGATTTTATACCACTCTATTTTCTAAAAGGAATAAAAAAAGATGTAATGAACTTCACGTCTTGTTATCTACAATGTCATCATGTGAAATTTGAACATGTGCATCAATGTAGATTGTTATATCTACATGACATGCCATAATAGAAGTGGTATGTGATCAATATGGACTTTGTCCAAGAGTTACCATTTTAATGAAATAGGCATGACATGATTTTGGTAGTAGTTAATAAACTAACCAGAGTAGATCATTTAATGCTAAGAAATTTGATAGATGATGCACATAATATTATAAAGAGATTCATAAAGGAAATGTATTTATTTCATGGATTTATGAAAAATAGAATTTTAGATCATGCTCTAAGGATGACTTTTAAGTTTTAGTTGAATCTAAATTCAACTCTGGGTACACAACTAAACTTCAACATTACATATCACCCATAGATTGATGTTAAGATTTAGAGAGTTAATCAGGTATTAGAGGATCTCCTAAATATGTATTGCATAGATCATAAATACAAGTGGGATGAGAACCTTCCATTGGTTGTGTTTGATCACAATAAATCACACCAATCAAATTTGAAGAAGGCACCATTTGAAGCATTATATGGAAGTTGTAAAAACCAATCAGTTAGGACAGGTTGTAAGATAGGGTGGTATTTGGACCTGAGATGATTCTATAAATTGAAGAGCAAGTCAAACAAATTAGATTGAGGTTAGTCAAGGCCAATGATAGGTAGAAGAGTTATGTTGATATGAAGAAAATAGATAGGTAGTTTTTAGTAGATGATAAAGTATTTTTATGCATTAAGCCTTAAAAAAGCTCAAACTAATTTAGGAAATCAATGAAAATTTCACCAAGATATGTGGGACCCTTTGATATTTTAGAAGTGGTCAACCCTTTAGCATATAGACTTGCATTGTCACCAGTCCAAAATATATTGCATAATGTATTCCATGTATCTTATCTTAAAAACTATATCGTTGATCCTTCACATGTGTTAAATTGGAATGCTTTGTAGGTTTTGGATCCTAGGGTGGTCATGGTAGAACCAATTAGAGTAATTGATACTCAAAAACTTTATTTATGTAATAGATAAGTGTCATAGTGGAAGGTGCCATGGGACTAATAGTATGAGGATAACACCACTTGGGAGGACTATGATGATTTCTACATGCTATTTCCATATTTGTTTACTTGATTTGATGCTTCACACTATGTTATTATTTTGCTAAATAATATTTTAAATTTAGAACTAGTTTGAGTAAGTTTCATCAAGATGATGATCAAATTTAGGGAGGAAAGATGTGGCATCTTAATTTATCTCTAAGTTGATTTACCTAATTATCCATGGATTATTGTGGTTGTTAAAAATATTTATTATTATTTAATTAAGATGTAAGTCATAATCTATTCTAGGGATAGTTGTATGTTGCTCATATTATATGATTAAATTGTTATGAGTTTGTTGTATTTGTATATAATTTAGAATACGATCATGTTGATTAGCTATTCTAGTACAATTTTCTGATATTTATCATGATATTATGGGCTAACTACTTTCTTGTCATGATTTTTAAGGATAGATTTATCCTTTAGAGCATGATGGAAGGAGTGCATCATCAAATAGGATGAAGTAGATAGAGGTGTTGGGGGATGACAAAGGAACAACTAGAAAACCCATGCATAAACCATGATATTTAGCATTCTTTATATGCATTTCTTAAATTTTTAGTTGTAGTATGTCTTTTGTGTAATCTACATTTATATGATTAATTTATGTGTGTTAGTTTTGATCTAGTTTAAATTTAATGCTTATGTAGATCTAATTGTGTGATTGAATTTTGGATATAGTACATAGATTGATTGTACATTATTACTTTTTTATCATGTCATGTTATTGTATTCATGATTACAGATGATATTGGTTTAATGAGTAAGTTTGTATGTTTATTATTTACATATTGTTATTATAGACTATTAGAGTGTCTTTAAATTTTCTTATACATTAGTTGGTTATAATGATAATCAAGAAATATCATTCTTTTAGCTTAATTCCTTTATATATATATAAGATAGTTAAAGACACTTGGGATAGTTTATATAGAGTGGTAATAACAAATGACTACGTTGATATAATATCATTATGTTTTGGTGTAGCATTTGTTTGATTCAATGTTATAGTCAAAAGCATTTCATTGACTTTAAATGTATTACATTGTTATTTAAAGTCATAATGTTGATTAACTTTTCTAAGTTATTACCAAAATTACATTATTGCCCTAATATATCTTATGAACTAACCCCTAATCAGTGTTACTAGGTAAATAATACTTGAAAAGTTTTAGTTATAATTATTAATTATTATAAAAGTAGACATAATAAAGTTGATTTATGGGCATGGAAAGTCAAAATAATATACATAAAATAATGATTGAAATGTTTTAAGGAACATTCAAGATAATTAGGGACTTTTTTTGGTAACAAACTAGAGTTAACCTAGATGATAAACTAGATTTATGGATAATGGGGTTATACATGATGGAATTATGGAGCATTATGAGTTTGGTGCTAACAATTGAATGCATTAAAAGAATGAGAAAGGTTGAAAAATAAACAAGGAGATATAGGAGAGAAAGATATGGGCATGACGGCATGAAAAAGAGAATAAGAGGGAGCTAAGAGGAGAAAAAAATCATTCTAGTTCTAGAATTATCAATCTAGAAGTTATTGTGATGTTGTTGAAGTTATTTAATTATTGTTTGAAACATGAAATTATATGTATAACTATGCCTTATTAGGGTTTTTTGGAAATGTCTTGCTTCATATTAAGGATATAGATTTAGCCTTGTGGATATCTCAACCGTCCAAAAAACTTATTATGTATCCCCTAAATCTTTTTAAAATTTAAGACTGGGACTATGCATGTAAATAGTTATGGTGGAATGGATACAATTTCTTGATGTTGGCCCATTGTCAATGGAGTAAACTCAAAAATTACATCTTGAACCAAAATTCTCATAAAAGAAATTATTCAAAAAATTGATTATTTATAAATACATGAAAGATTATAAAGATTCATGGGTGGTTTATGAGAGAAAACTAATTTTACCACATAAGAAAATTTATTTACTTACAAAGTAAAATAAAATATGAAAATAACTTTGGATCACAAAATAATCCAACAAACTCCCCCTTGATCCAAATGGGTATAGAAAAAGAAAGAACTAGAGCAATGTCTCTGAAGTCATCAAATGAAATCTATCATAACTATAAGTGGTGTACTATACCTTTGGAATTGACAAAAAACTATGTTATTCCATAGAGAAGCCCATCCCTATGAGTTATGGAAAAAAATAGCTGATGAACATGATCATGTCCTACGTATCCCCGATGATCATCATACCATAATATAGTATAACATGATCTAACATGTCCAACTATATTGACCCACATAAGGTACCACACAAGACCCTATCAAAGTGACAAACCATGTACTCTATATCACACATCTCCTAATGCTCAATAACTGTTGATGTCCTTTGCTCAACACTACTGATTCTAATAACCCCTATCAACTCACACTATCACTAACAACTAATTGAATTATAACGAATGCCTGAATCTTCTCCCCCTATCATTCGATAGGTAAGAAGCCATGCATCAAGAGAAATAAAAAAAAATAACTCTATCCACTCTATGTCATGAATATAATATATAAAAATCTGAAAATAAAACTAAAATTAAGAACATAATCCAATTTTTTTTCAATCATTTAACTCATACTCTGAGTGAATAGCTAAATAGAGAGGGTAATTATTCTCCAACCTCCACGGATCCTCAAACCTCTACTTGTAAATAAAAAATATCATTGGACATGTAATAAATGGTGTTTTTATTAACAACATAATCAAGAGGTGGCATTATGATAATTTTCATGTCAAAGGTGATAGTTTCCATAAAAAACACACCTTTATACATAAATTTTAATACATTTATTGTAAAAATCATATAATGACACTTAAAATTAAAAAAGTAACCATTATAATGTATCAAAATGTCCAAAAACCTATAAATCTCCTAGTCACATGACTATCTTCAAACAACATAATGATTTGTCAAAAACTTGTCTAAAGAAATCATAAATACACCCTCATATCGTCAATTTGATCAAAGAAAGTAATTGGAAGGGATTTGATACTTGGACCCCACCAACTTCCAAGGTCTTTATAAAAAAAAATCCACCAATTTCTTTACAAGCAATTATGAAATATAAATGGAGGTTATTCTATTAGAACTTCAGTTTTTAGTTTTGACCCAAATTTTTTTCATAGGTATGTGAAATTAATTCACTTTTACTTTTTACATGTAAAAATAAAATATTCCACTTTATTCATTCATGATAGACACTTTACCTATGGGTCCACAAAAATACCACATTATATTTTATATATCCACTAATTTTATTATTACATCATTTTTCTATTTGAACA